>JASDQU010013855.1:96624-135084 GCA_032191745.1 Picea mariana | reverse complement strand
GTTAAGTTAAGTGGACAAGTTGTTATAAGTGGGTTAACCCTAAAATAAAGAAAGTGGGTTAAGATGGTTAAAAGGTAACCCCTTGAGGATGCTACATGAAAGTATAAATAAGAGGCAAATGTCTCTCATTTAATCACCTATTGAATATCATTTAATATCTATTTTTTGAAAGGTTATTTGGGTAGGTATTATTGATAGAGAAAAGTGTGGCAGGAAATCCACGAAAAAAAAGGTGTGGCAGAAAAATCATGGCAAGAAAACTACGACAAAAAAAGTGCGGCAGGAAAATCACGACAGGAAAAGTGTGGCAGAAAAAGTGCAGTAGGAAAATCATGGCAGGAAAAGTGTGGACGGAAAAGTGCGGCATAAAAAAGTGTGATAGGAAAAGTGCAACAGGAAAACCGCGACAGAAAAATCACGGTAGCATAACGCTATAAGAAGAAAAAAGGTATGGTTTTCATATGTGTAGTGTTGAATTTATGAATCAAGTTGAGGGTTTTTCTTCTAAATATGTTGGATTTCGTCTTGGGAGTTTATGGCTTGCTGTAAAGTTGATCTGAGGTAGATCTACTAAAGTTTAGTATTGGTTCATGTTTGAGGGATTTTGGTTGAGGTATGTTGCTAAATTTATTGGTACAGATAGAGGTTGTATAAAAGTGAGGTTCTAGCACATGGTTTGAGGTACAAACTTGTGGTATAGTGTTTAAGATATATGTGATTAGATCAGATTTGGATGATGAAATTGATGAGGGATTTTGGTTGAGGTACATGTTGGGTACATGGTTGAGACAAGTAGTTGATGAGTTGGCACATACATGAGGTGTATATTTTATGATGTTGGTACATCTTGATGAGTCATAGTTGATGTGTAGTTGATGCATGATTGGTACATACTTGGTACATGGTTGGAGGTACTTGTTAGTAATATTGTTGACACATGGTTTATGAATGATGTAGCATACTTGTCTTGGTATATTATTAGAAGAACATATTGATCTTGGTGATGATTATGAGTTGTTGTGATATGCTTGGTTGATGCACATCTTGGTGATATTGTGTATATGGTTGAGATTTGTCTTGGTGATTGATCTTGGTGAATAGATCTGATTTGGTTGATAATATTGATGAGACAGGATGTTGTGATAGGTTTTTTGGACAGGTTGTTGTGACAGGTTATTTGTACAGGTTTGGTGCATGGTTGATGCATTTGTTTATGGTATAGGTTGAGGTACATGTTGATGTATGGTAGATGTTGGCACAGGTTATTGGTATAGGTTGTTTGGTGCAGGTTGATTGGTACAGATTTACAAGTATATCTCACAGTGATAGTGTAACAATGGTTCCATAATTCTACTTATATTTCAGGGCGGTTGGATGGGGAAAGGACATGTGGTTTTAGCCACCTTCCAGTTGTAGCTGGAGAACATAGGGGGTTGTAGCCTCCTTCTGGTTGTAGCCAGAGAATTGGGGAGTTGGAGATTCCTTTGGGTTGTAGCCTGAGAAACTAGGGGGTTGTAGCCTCTTTTTGGTTGTAGCTGGAGAATTGGGGAGTTGGAGATTCCTTCAGGTTGTATCTTGAGAAATTAGGGGGTTGGAGCCTCATTCCATTTGCAGCTGGAATACAAAGGAATTTGGTGCTTCCAATGAATGTAATTCTTAAAGACATATAAGAAAAAGCATTCCATGGTTTTCTCCCACTTTGGGTTTCTACATAAAACACTGGTGTACTATGTATGTGTGTGATTGCTCATTTGTTCATTGTTTATTTACTCTGCAACTATTGGATGCTAATTCTACATTGATATAACACTTGCATTTTGTGGTGAAAAATGATTAAATTTATCTATTATTGATTCACCCCCCTCTCAATAATCTAACAAAACCTTCATCCATAATGCATTTTTCCAAGATCATTAATTTCCTTTTATCTTTGTTTCTTTGTATATTCTTCCCTGTTGTGGTGACCAGATATCAACACTGTCACCCACAAGTACTTTCATGGAAATGAGAAGGATGGCTCGTGATGAGACCCCCTTCCCCCCAACCATGAAACTAAGAGCCATTACCTTGGTGTGATGGCCATAAATGGTATTTTCATACCGTTAGATACCCATGGACATGATAAGATGGCTTGTGATGATACCCCCTATCCTCAATTGATACTTTAAGCATCTTTATTTATTCTTTTTATGGGGTCCTTATTTTCTTGCAGAGAAGATTTTCATTGCTTTCTCAGGATACCCTGGGTGAAGCATATAGAAGGTTCTTTCATTAGGCTTCTATCTTTTTCCAGCTAACTCCCCTCTGGGCCTTTAACCCCTTCTTCCAATGAAATGAGGAATGGTCCCTTCTAGGGTCAATCTACCCCAAAATCCCAAGATATGATGTCACGGGGGGAAATAATGATGGAAAGTGGTAAGTATGATCGGCAGTGGCATGATGACTCATCAAAGAAGGCTCCTAGAAACACCCCATCCTATGTGTGAACATCTACTTTAGTTCCCCAAGCCAACCACCAACATTTAAACAAGGTAAAAGGCATAGTTTCCAAAGTAAATTTCTCATAATAAAAAATAACCTGTGATACACAAGCTAGAATGCCTCAAATATTAAAATGATACACACCATCATTCTTGAATTTTACCATATGGAGTAAGACCTAAGTGACCTGTGGTGGCAAGCTATTGTAGACAATGACCATGTGTTGGATCACTGTGCTCACAATGTGGATCTCTGGCTGTGCAAAAGGGATATTGTTGGTCATGTGGCCGCTCGACACTCCATATCTACAACCTGAGAACCTCTCGATGTAATCTCCTTAGTTATCCAAAAAATGGGGATAACATGGTGTATAGCCCTTGTTTCTTGACGGTGATCTTGGAAATGGAACAAACAATGCATGATCTGATGTACTTGAAAACATATTGTCGAATCTTCAGCCAATAAAAATAATTTTGTAGTACTGCCATTATATTTTCTACACCAAAATGTCCCGCTACCCGACTATAATGAGCTTCCCAGATAAACTTGACACACTCACTCGAAGGAACACAAAGATGGCTCAAATGGCATAACAATCCATCCTCGAGATGAAATTCGGGGATTGTTTTACCTGCGCTCAATGTTTGATAGGAAGTAACAAAGTCAGAGTCATTATTGTATAATTGTGGCCATCTAGATGTCTCATGTCCATAGGAGTTAAGAATTGTGGTTAGCATTTCCACCGAGGGTCAATTGAGGAAATATGCGACATGGTTGGTGCTACCCTTTTTGTATTTGATATTTAAGTGGAATTTCTGCAGGTACGTGGACCACTTCTGATGGAGGTCATTTTGTAACTATCCTTGTGTTTGCAGAGGCCTTTGATTAGTGTGGATGATCATTTCCTTCACCCGAATGTAATGCTTCCACTGTCAACATGCCTGCACAATAGAGTACATCTCTTTGTCATAGGTTGGGTATCTGCGAATAACATCAGATAGAGTTTCACTGTGATAGGATGCCAAATTCCCATGCTAAGTGGGGACTAGACTGATAGCATACTATGAGGCATCTATCTCAATCTCAAATGGCTATTGTAGGTCTGGAAAAATGAGGACTGGTGCAGAGCAGAGACATAATTTCAAATCCTCGAATTCTTTCTATTGGGGCGCAAACCACACAAACTTGGACTTCGCGCCATCCTTGGTCACTTGGCTAAGGGCCTAGGTGACATGAGAGAACCCCAACACAAACTGTCGGTAGAATTTGGCAAGGCCTGAGAAGCTGCAGAGCTCAATCATTGTCTTCAGGGCCAACCAATAGCGGATGACTTGGATCTTGGATGGATCCACATGTACACCCTGCTCATCCATAATGTATCCCAAATATTGGATCCTCTACATGCCAAAGGAACACTTCTCCAAATTGGCATATAACTTATATTTTTACAGGGTGCCCAATACCTGCTGAATATGCTCCAAATGTTCCTCCCAAGTTTTGTTCAATATGAGGATGTCATCCAAGTAGACAACCATAAAGGATTTTGTGAATGACCGTAATATATCATCCCTCATCCACATGAATGTGGCCGGGGCATTAGTTAAGCAAAAAGGCATGACCAACCACTCAAAGAGGTCTTCTTTAGACTTGAAGGCTATCTTTGTTACATCATTTTGTTCAATTGACACTTTGTTGTAGCCTGATTTCAGATTAATCTTACTAATAAACTTGGCTCCCTTGAGCTGATCGATAAGATCATCAATTCAGGGAATTGGGTATCGATTCTTGACCGTGATCTTGTTCAAGGATCTATAATCAATACAAAGTCTCCATATCCCATCCTTCTTCTGCACTAGAAAAATTGGGCTCCCACAAGGTGAGGAGCTTGGTTTGATGTGGCCCTTCAGAATTAGCTCTTGGATCTGGTGTTTTATTTCTTCATTCTCCATAACATAATTCCTATATATAGGGATGTTAGGAAGAGGAGAACCAGGTGTCATATCAATGGAGTGATTTACCTAAAAGTGCACATGCACCCTAGTGGATGAGGCAAATATGTCTTTGTACTCCTCTATTATTCCATCCACCTGTTACTATTGGGAAAAGAGACCCCGTGCATAGGTTTTGGCGATTGCAGTGACCTTCTATTCACCTTCCGATCGAACCATACAGAGGAAAAATATCCTGATATGAAGGACCACCTTTTTGCACTGATTTGTGGAGATCAAAGAGACCACAATGTTTGGGACTGACTTCGATACCTTGTAGAGTTGATCTACCAAATTAATAATGACACTACGAGGCCTCGATTCATAAACAACATGATGCTTCCACATATATGGTTTTCCTAGAAAAAAAACACAAACTTCAAGGGGGGAAAAATCACACGATACCTCATCTTTTAAGGGTTTTATGCTGTAGTGTGCAAGCGACATTTTCGGGTGACACAAATGTCCCATCTCTGTTTGAGCCAACCGGTGGTGTATGACTGAGGATGCAACATTGTTGTGAGGTTCAACCTCTTGACAACCTCTGCTGAGATCAAGTTATTCTCACTACCACTGTTAATAATGGAATGGAGTGGGGTTCCCTTCACCCACATCTATGAGTGGAAAAGACACTCCCCTTCTTTAGGATCCTTCAGTTCCTTTAGCTGGAATTTTGTGGTAGCAATGGTGACACTAGGTTCTGCATCAATGATCTGTCTTCCCTTTTTTGGTTCTAAATCAAAGTCTGAGCCAACATATGACCTTGGGGCTTTCATCTCAACTAAAAATGACTGTTTGGAGCGACATTCATTAGTATTTTGCCAAGGGAGTTTGTGGAACTCACACCATTTTCCAGTGTCCTTCGAATTCCCATTACCCTTCTTTGTTGGCAACTTGGGTTGGATATCCTGGGGTTGGCCATCCTTGCTCTGTCCTTTGACCTGGGAGGTAGGGCCACCCTTACCATACTTTGGCTGTTGCAGATTTGCATATCTGAACTCCCACTTGTTCTATTTCTTGAACTTATGCTTGATTTTGACAAAAAATCGGTAAGCGACTCCCAACGACAAGATGTCCATAAACTCCATTTTTGTTTGGATGTACCTGTGCAGATCCCCATGATATTTTAGGAACAGATGTCACTCGGAGTCTTTGATACCCAACTTGGTGCACAAGGTATGGAAAGTATTGGTGAACTCTGACACTGTTTGTCCCCTCTCTTGGCACAACCTGGTCCATTTCATGTACTGGTCATCATAACTTCTAATAGGGTAATATTTTTTCTTGAGGGAATCACCAAAATCTTCCCAAGTGGGTCCTGGCCCAAAAGTTACAGACTCATCCTCAACATGTTTGATCTAGATTATTTTGAGCATGAAATGAGAGTGGAGATATAACAAATAAATATACAGATGTATTGCAAGAGAGCCAATAATATAATAGATATATATAATATATATAACAAGAGGCACATATATACATTAATAAACAATTTCTATTAATGAGCGAAATGTATAGAATTGTAAAATACAGAGTGAATGAACTCGCTAGAATGGTGGCAACTTATCTCTGAGAAGAGATGTGATGACTATGCTCCTTCACAAGAAGATGATGATTACAATGAGGCTCTAAGGGATTTTTTAACATAAAAAAATAAAAAACCCTAACCCCGGATTATGAAAGGCCAAAAGGTTTGGAGGCCTCAATGGGGGTGGTTGATATGTCAACTTCTCGAGGGCGTAACTTTTGCATACGATCTCCATTTGGGAATTCGATACCTTGTCAGAAATATATATCTGAGAAGTACAACTTCCTTTAATGGTTAAATATTTTTTTTGGAAACCCTTGACCCAAAAATTCCAAAACAACGTCATTTAGGGCCTCAAAACGACCCCAAAAGTTTGAGACTCAAAAAACTGTAAAAACTGCCAAAATGGAAAAGTTTTCTTTGAGCTAGTGGAACAGGTGGGTGGCCACCAATATCCATCTAGATCAATGTTTCTCATACTAATCATTCCACCAATATCTAACATGGGAAAGGGCCTTAAGGAGTATGAAGGTGATCTTTTCACTGTTGGAAGAATTGTGGACAAAGAAATAAACCTCTAACGAACTTAACCATTTTTCCAAAGCATCGACATCTATCTGGTCTTCAAATAAAGGAATATCAAAGTTAAATTGTACCTTTAAGGGCGTCACACCTCTAAAGTGACTATTGGTTGAAGGTGCATCCATTGTTGGCAACTGTCAAAGGATCTGGGTGAAATTATCCACCATCTCGTTCTGCTATCGTGGGAGGGCTTCCTCGAGAAATAGTTTGAAAGGATCTTCTGTCCCGTCGTCCCTATTTTATTCCACCATGGAAGGTTTCTTGGGTGTGCGAGAGAGGTTTTCCTCAAGAGAAACAAGCTCGAGACCCAACTCTTTATACCGTGACCTTGACAGAGACATGGAATAAGAACGACAAGGAGCAGATCGCTCTAATACCACTGATCCAAATTATATTGGGGAACGATATGAAGGAAGAAATATATCAGAGATATAACAAAGAAACATAGAGATGTGGAAAGGAACAAATTAATACAATAAAGCTCACATTTTATTAATAACTTTCTAAAATACAACATAATGTAAAATGCAAAATCACACAAGCTAGCTAGAATGGTGGTAGCTTATCTTTGAGAAGAGATGTGTCGGCTACACTCATTTGCAAGAACATGAGTAAAATGAGGCTCCAAAGGCCTTTTAACATAAAAAATAAATGAGAAAACCCTAAACATCCAAAACCTTAACCCCGAGAGATGAAATGTCAAAAGATTTGTGGGCCTCGATGGGTGGTAGTTGATATGTCAACTTATCGAGGGCGTAAGTTTTGCATATGATCTCCATTTGGGGTGATCGATACACAGTTGGAAAGGTGTAACCAAGGAGTACATATTCTGTTCAGCATAGAGTCTTCCCATAAAGTTTTGTTGGGCGTTTCCTAGCCCAAAAAATGTCTTTTAGGGCCTCAAAACGGCCCTAGAAGTTTGGGACCTGAAAAAATGTAAAAAAATTGCCAAAATGGAAATGGGTCTTTGAGACAGTAGAATAGGTGGGTTTCCACTGATATCCACTTGGATCAGATTCTATTATTGAATTTTTGGAATACAATAGACTGTAAAATGCAAAGCACACAAGCTAGCTAGAATGGTGGTAGCTTATCTCTGCAAAGAGATGTGTTGGCTACACACATTTGCAAGAAGTTGATTACAATGAGGCTCTAAAGGAATTTTCAACATAAATAATAAATGAGAAAACCCAAAACATCCAAAAACCTAACCCCTAAAGATGAAACACCAAAAGGTTTGTCGGCCCCGATGGGGGTAGTTGATACATCAACTTCTCGAGTGCACAACTTTTGCATACGATCTTTGTTTTGGGTGCTCGATACCCCATCGTAAAGGTCTATCCGAGGAGTACACATTTTGGATGGCCTAATACATCATGAAAATGATTTTTAAGGCGCTACCAAGTCAAAAAAATGTTGTTTAGGGCCTCAAAACGACTATGAAAGTTTAGGAACCGAAAATTGTAGAAAAACTGCCAGGATGGAAACTGTAATTTGAGCCAGTGGAATATGTGGGTGACCACCGATGTACACCTAGATCAGTCCTCCCCCCTTAGGAAGCAATGGTTTCCATTTCATGAAGTACCTCCATTAGATGGGGAAACTTCTGTTGAATCTGATTCTTGGTGAGCCACTTGCCCTGATGAAGAAAATTCCCTACTTTGACGACCTGATAGAGTTGGATGTTTTGCTGGAGGGTGCCTTTGGTATTGGTGTTCATGATCTCATCAAATGTCACATGTTCAATGCAGTCATGATTGATTTATATAAGGGCCAAGTGCTTAGTTGCATCTGAAGTGTCCAACAGAGGTGGAAAATATGGTCGAAGTAGTTCCACATTAAATACCGAGTGCAAGCAAAGGAACATATGAATACTTAATTAAAAATCATTCTCACCCATAGCCTTAGTGATGGTTTCATGCCCCTATTGAAGTGCCTGTAGCTTCTGATGGGGTTATGTGAGGTGCTCTTTCTACAAATGCAACCATACCTTATCTCCCACCTCAAACTTGTGTGGTACCTGATGCTAATCGTGGAAATTCTTGTAGTTGGCATTTTATTTCTGAAAATATCATGAAATTATTGTTGGATATGTTGTATTCTCTAAACAAATTTAGCTGCTTGATCAACCTCAGTTTAATCATGGGAGGACTCTTCCTGTGCAACTGTAGTAGGAACAAATATGTCAATGAGGGCCAATGGTTGGAACCCATAGCACACCTGAAAAGGGCTATGGCCAATAAATCTATGGAGGGATATGTTGTAGCTATGTTGAACATAAGGAAGGATTTCATCCCATGTGCGCAGATGTTTGGAATTGTACATCCTCAAAATAAGAACAATCATCCTATTGACTACCTTTTTTTTTCCATCAGTCTATGGGTGGAAGGAAATCAATTTGGTCAGCTTGGTGTCCATCATCGACCATAGGATGGAAGAAAAAATGCTCAGGAACCTAGTATATTGATCTGATATAATTCTTCATGGGAGCCCAACATGAACTCGAACATGTTCAAAGAAAATTTTGGCGGTGGCCTCGACTATGATACTCTTCTTGTAGGGTGCCAAAACTGCCATCTTAGAGAATCAATCAACGACCATGAAGACATAGTCATTCCCATTCTTGGTTGAAGGTACAATGAATATGTAATCCAAGGATATGGATTCCCAAGGCATATTTGGAGTAGGACGAGGGATTTATAGCCCATGTTTCTTGATGGTGGGCTTGGTAATGGCGCAAAAAGTGTAGGATTTGATTTACTTGTAGACATCTTGTTGAAGATTTGGACAATAAAAATGATTTTGCATTATTGCCACTATTTTGTCTACACCAAAATGTCCCGTTTCCCGACTATAATGAGATTCCTAGATTAGATTTGAACACTCACTTGAAGGACCAAAAATATTTCTCAAATGGCATAACAATCCATCTCGGAGATGAAAGTATGGAACTGTTTTTCTTATGCTTAATTTATGATAAACAACAACAAAGTCAAAGTCATTATTGTATAATTGTGGCCACCTAGATGTCTCATGCCCACAAGAGTTACGAACTGTGTTTAACACCACAACCAGGGGTCGACTTAGGTAATATGTGACATGGTTGGTGTTGCATTTCTTTTACTTGATGTTCAAGTGGAATTGTTGTAGGTACATGGACCACTTCTAATGGAAGACAATTTGTAACTTTCCTTATGTTTGCATGAATTACATAGGCCCATGATCAGTGTGGATGATCATTCCTTCCCTAGGAAGTAATGCTTCCACTATCGACATACCTACACAATGGAGTACATCTCTTTGTCGTAGGTGGGGTATTTGTGAACAACATCAGATAGTGTTTCATTGTGATAGGATACTAGATTCCCATGTTGAGTGAGGATTTCACTGATAACATAATTTGAAGCATCTATCTCAATCTTAAATGATTGTTGTAGGTCTGGCAGAATAAGGAATGGTGTTGAGCAAAGGTGAAATTTCAAATCCTCAAATGCTTTCTGTTGGGATGCATCCCACACAAACTTGGACTTTTCTCCACCCTTGGTCACCTGGATTAGGGACAAAGTGATATGAGAGAACCCCAACACAAACCGATGATAGGAGTTGGCAAGGCCCAATAAGATGTGGAGCTTGGTCATTGTCTTTGGGGCCAGACAATCAAGGATGACTTGGATCTTGGTTGGATCCACATTTACACCCTGCTCATCCATAATGTATCCCAAATATTGGATTATCTGCATGTCGAAGGAACACTTCTCCAAATTGGAATATAACTTGTGATGTCGCAAGGTGTCCAAGACCCATTGAATACGGTTCAAATGTTCCTCCCAAGTTTTGTTGAAGATGAGGATTTCATCTAGATATATGACCACAAAAGAGTTTGTGAATGGATGCAATATTTCATCCATCATCTGGATGAATGTGGTTGGGGCATTATTCAAGCCGAAAGGCATGACCAACCACTCAAACAGACCTTCTTTAGACTTGAACGTTGTCTTCCATACATCAATTTTCTCAATTAGCATCTAGTGGTAGCCTAACTTCAGATCAATCTTACTGAAAATATTGGTTCCCTTGAGCCGATCGAGAAGATCATCAATCTGGGGGATTATGTACCGGTTCTTGACTATGATCTTGTTTAGGGCTCTGTAATCAATAAAATTTTTCCATGTGCAATCCTTCTTCTGTACTAGAACAATTGGGCTCTTGCAAGGTGAGGATCTTGGTCTGATGTGGCCCTTCAAAATTAGCTCTTGGATCTAGCATTTGATTTCTTCATTCTAAATAAAAGAATACTTGTACACAGGGTCATTCGACAGAGGAGCACAAGGTGTCAAATAAATTGAGTGCTTTACTTGACAGAGCAGAGGCACCCCAGTAGGTGGGGAAAATGTGTCTTTTTTCTCTTCTACTATCTTGTCCACCTGTTGTTGTTATGTAGAGAGACCCCATGCAAAGGTTTTGGAAGTTGCAGTGACCTTCCATTCACCTTCCAACTGAACCAAAAATAGGACAAATCTCCCGGTGTGAGAGACTATATTTCTGCACCTCTTCGCAGAGATCAATGATACCACAATAGTTGGGATTTCCTTGGGTACCTTGTAGAGTTGATCTACCAAAATAATAATGACACTACTGGGCATAGATTCATAAACAACATGACACTTACACATATATATTTTTCCTAAAAAATATCACAAAATTCAATTGGGGAAACATCACACAATACCTCGTCTTTGAAGGGTTTGATGTCATAGTGTAGGAGACATTGTTGGATGACACATATGTCCCATCCCTATCTGTTCCAACCGATGGTGTATGGCTAAGGATGTAACATTGTCATCAGGTTCAACCTCTTGAAAACCTATTCTAATATTATGTTCTTTTTTCTACCACTGTCAACAATGAAATGGAGTGGAGTCCTATTCACCCACATAAGTGAGTGGAAGAGGCACTCTCCTTCTTCATGATCCTCTAGTTCCTCTAGCTAGAATTTTGTGGTAGCGATGGTGACACTAGGTTTTGTGTCAATGATTCATTTTCCCTTTTCCAGTTTTGAATCAGAGTTTGAGTCAACATTCGACCCAGAGGCTTTTGTCTCAGCCAACAATGACTATTTGGAGCGACATTCATCAGTATTGTGCCAAGGGAATTTGTGGAACTCACACCACTTTTTGGTGTCCTTCTTTGACTTCCCATTACCCTTCTTTGATGGTGGCTTGGACTGGTTGTCTTGGGATTGGCCATCCTTTCTCTTTCCTTTTCCCCAGGAGTTAGGGCCACCCTTACCATACTTCGGTTGTTGCATATTTGTAGACCCAAACTCCTACTTTTTCTACTACTTAAATTTCAGGTCAATTTCAATAGGATATCGATAAGCGGCTCCCAATTATGAGATGTCCGAAAAATTCATTTTAATTTGGATGTACCTGTGTAGATCCCCATGTTATTTTAGAACCATATGTCACTCAGAGTCTTTAATACCCAACTTTGTGCAGAAGGTATGGAAGGTATTTGTGAACTCCGACACTTTTTGATCCATCTTTTGACACATTGTGGTCCATCTCATGTACTGGTCTTCATAGTCTCCAGTAGGGTAATATTGTTCCTTGAAGTAATCAACAAAAGATGCCCAAGTGGGGCCTACCCAAAAAATTGTAGACTCATCCTCGACATGTTTCTCACAGTAAGTCTCCCACTAATCTCTGACATGGGGAAGTACCTTGAGGAGTGCGAAGGTGATTTTTTCTCCGTCGATTTTTTTTTGGATAGAGAAATAACCCTCTAGAAAACTTAACCATTTTTACAAAGTGTTGGCGTCTATTTGGCCTTCAACTAAAGGAATATCAAAGTTAACTTGTACCTTAAATGGTGTCACACCTCCAAAGTGACTACTGGTTGAAGGTACCTTTGTTGTTGTTGGCATCCATCGAAGGATTTGGGAGAAATTATCCATCATCTCATTCCTCTATCGTGCGAGGGATTCCTCAAGTAACAATTTTATAGGATCTCTTGCTCCATAATTCCGATTTCTTCTACCACGGGAGGTTGCTTGGGAGGGTGAGAGCAGTTTTCCTCAAGAGAAACAAGCTCGATACCCAACTCTCTATACCCTAACCTCGTTGGGTACATGCACTAAGAATGACAAGGGGTAGATTGGTCTGATACCATTGATCGAGATTATTTTGAGAATGACATAAAGGAATAAATATAACATAGATATAACAAGGTGATACACAAATATATTGCAAGGAACACAGTAATACAATAAAACAACAAAACTCAGATTCTATTAATGACTGTCTGAAATACAAAATAGTGTAAAATGCAAAGCACACAAGCTAGCTAGAATGGTGATAGCTTATCTCTGAAGAAAGATGTGTCGGCTACACTCATTTGCAAGAAGTTTATTACAATGAGGCGCCAAAGGAATTTTTAACATAAAGCATAAATGAGAAAACCATAAACATCCAAAACCCTAACCCCAAAAGACGAAATGCCAAAAGGTTTGTGGGCCCCGATGGGGGTAGTTGATATGTCAACTTCCTGAGGGAATAACGTTTTCATATGATCTCTGTTTGGGATGCTCAGTACCCCCTCAAAAATTTCCAGACAAGGAGTACACATTTTTGAAAGCTCAATATATCCCAATAATGAACTAATGGGTGCTTCCAAGTCAAAAAAAATGTTGTTTAGGGCCTCAAAATAGGCCCGAAATTTTGGTACCCAAAAAACTATAAAAAAACTACCAAGATGGAAAATGTAATTCGAGCCAGTGGAATAGGTGGGTGGCCACCAATGTCCACCTAAATAAAATACTCTCTCTGGTCCCATCTTGTCCCCCATATCATCTTAGGAAACTAGAACTAGGACTAATACCAAAGGAAACACCCTTCTTAAAACCCTTAGAGAACACTAGCAAACCTTCCAAAGGGTATTCATTGTAGTATATCATCTCCTCCTTAACACAATTGATCTCCAAAACCCTAAAAGACCATGACCCCTCAAACTCCATTCATCTTCTACCTTTGCATCATTTTTATAAATTATGATGGACTCAACCTAATATTTTATTTTCTTTGAGGAGGGACATATGTTTATTTGACCTTGAAAAGAGCATTGAAGATAGCAATTTCAAATAAACTGCAAAACTTGAAAAACCTAGGAAAGTTGGATCTTAGTGAATGAAGAATGCATGTAAATGTGATGAAATCCATGAATCCTTTGAGCACTCATTTTTATTTTGAAACTCATTCGACAAAAAGATGGATGTTCAAATATTTATAGAAATCCTCAAAATTTTTTAAATTGAGATTGCAAGATGATTTAAATGTTTGAGTATAAGTGAAATCATTTCTTGAGAAACTACAAGCATCTTTGCTTGACACTCTTCTCATTCTATTTGACACCGGGGAGAAGAATCCATTGGAAAATCCCATAAAAATTGTAAATGAGATTGATCTAAATTATAAGAATGTCAACTTTTGAATAGTTGATGGTCAACATCCTATTCAAGTAGCCAAAAAAAATCTAAAAAACCTAAATTATAGTGTTATTTTGGAGGTAAAATGGATGCATAAAGAATGCATTGCTTGATTTTTTGATATATATGTTGTCCCCAACCTAGTGGTTCATAATTTTTCTTAGTTAAATGGTACATGTCAAATTTTCTATAAAACTCCATTAATTGGTTCTCTATTGTATGCAAGAAATTTTTGAAGTGTCAATCATAAATTAAAGAAGAGCATTGGAATAAGTAAGATAACCAAAGAAAATGTATATAAGTTTATTCATTTTTGTATCTGATTATTTATTAATGTAATTCTTTCTATTCTAAATATACGATACTAACTAATATGCTTAAATAGACAATTCAAACCAATTTGAACATACTATACTTGCAATGTTAAGATATTCATTGAACAAATTTTCCTGCCGTCTCTAGATTCTTTGAAGGCAATCAATGTTATTAGGTCAATAATCAAAGGTCAACTGAATGGTCAACTAGTTGGTTAGATTGATTAAGTTGGCCCCAACAAGGTCATCTAGTGTGTAGGTTGACATAGAAAAGGTGGAGATCTAAGCACACTTACAATGATCAAAGTTGATTTTGTCTTCCTTATTTTATGGGAGTTAGTTATGATTTGGGATATATATATATATATATATATATATATATATATGGATCGATATATCACTGAATGTTAGGTAATTACATGTTGAGCTATGTTCACTTGTGCTTATGTGCTATAACATTGTCTATCAACACCACCTCTTCTTGGAAATTATTTTTATTCACTTTTGTATTTCCTTGGTTCTCCAACATGATATTAGAGCTAGTGATTTGAGATATATTCTACTATGTACAAGTCTCTTTGAAGGTTTCCACTTGTATTGACGCTCTTGGTTGATTTGGATCTCTAGAGTTGATTGACTCATGTTTCAACTTACATGATGGATTGGGGTTTTTCATAATGATAATGTGTTATAAGAAAGAAGTTGTGGTTCTCATTGGCAACAATTATGGCAAGTGGGCACAAGACATGGAAACTCTATTAAAAAGTAAATTTCTTCAGTAGTTTACAAACACTATGGTTCCATATCCTAAGGATGAACATGGAAAGTTCGTTACTAGTTGTAGGAGTCATAACAAACTAAATATCCAAGGAGATTCTCTTTCGTACAAGCATGATCCACTGTCTGAATCAAGTTTGGAAGAAGTTTAAGGCTCAGTGCAACAAAATCTATGAAAGTCGGCTTAGGCAAATTGAGAAATACTTGATCTCCCTTAATCCCCTCTCCTTTGACATGATTGAATACTATATGGCTTGTGTGAAGGAGTTTCAATATAAGTTGGGTGATTGTGAAAAGGAATATCCAAAGAAGGACAACTGAATTATGAACTGATCTTGATGAATATGACGACACCCTATGATGTTTTCTTTTTGACATTCTATTCTAGTTGGGATTACATAAAAGAAGATGGTAAGGGATATACCTTCTATTATTTCCATGGTTTGCTAATTATGAAGCAAGGAAAGTTTTTTGATGAATGTAAACTTGAGAATAAGTAACAAGCCCATATCCTTTAGGGAAAAGGTTGAAAGACCTGTTGAGAAATATGTTAAATTATAATCAAGAGAAAGGGCATTGGACATTACCATTACAATGATTGTGTTGACCACATTGATTAAAATAAACATGATGATCAACCATGAATTCAGAAAGGTAATCGAAGAAGAAGACTTGTCGATAATGTGGAAATATAAGACATGTTGATAAGGTTTGTTGGAAGAAGGCAATAGATCCCAAGGATTAAGTCAAGAATATTGAAGGTGAGGTGTCAACTAGTCTATTGAATATTCTACAACATTGTATTTTGTAAAGTAAGTGAGATAACTATACTTTCTCCATTAACACTTCTATGGAATTGCACACTCACTTTTGAAAGTGAGTGGATAGTTGAATCTGGTGAACTCATCACATGACTAAGGATTCTTATCTCTTTTCTTCATTAAGTAAACCTAGAAAAGAAGAAATATTTGTTGTACATGATTATGTGATTGCTAGTGCTAGTTGTGGTAGGATCGAGTGCCATAATGGTGTGATCATTAATGTGTATCATGTACCAAGTTTTAGTGCCGATTGATTGTCTGTACCCCAACTAGCCCAGATCGGAAAACATCTTGAATTTTGGCATGATAGGTTTCTTGTGAATGATATTAAAAATAATTTTATTATTGTGATTGAGGGTATCATTGACCCTAAAAACAAAATATATAAGTTTTGTGATTTCCCTAAGCACGATGCAAAATAAATTACACTTATAGCTAGGACCAACAATTATAGCAAAATTTGGCATGAGAGACTTGAGCATCTAAATTTCCAAAGTATGAAATTGATTGTCGATTTTAATATGGTTAGTGGACTAGATAGGGTAGTACCCCCTGGTGGTGTATTTGAGGGGTGTGTGGTTGTAAACCAACACTAAGATACCTTTGAGAGTAGAATGTCTTAGAGAGAAAAGACCCAGTTTGAACTTGTCCACAGTGACCATTGTACAATTAATCAACGATCATTTGTTTGTGCAAGGTATGTTTAAAACTTCAATGAATATTTTTGTAGGTGTACATGGGTATAATATTGAAGAATATAGATTATGTCTTTGAAAATTTCGAGGAATCTAGGGAATTGGCTAAAATTCAGTGAAATCAACTTATAAAATATCTAAGATATGACAATGGAGGAGAAGTTGTGAGCAAGGCATTTGAGAGCTACTTGTCACAATATTATATCTCTTAGAAGATAGTTGTATCTTACAAACCTTAGCATAATGTTGTCATTGAAATAAATAATAATACTTTGGTCGAAAGGGAAAAATTCTTGCTTTAGGACAAAGGTACATTGACTCAATTTTGGGTGGAGGTTGTCTACTATTCAAATTACTTTTTGAACATGATTTTGACCAGTGCTATGAGGGATATGACCCTTCTTGAGAAATGGTATGGAAGTAAAACCTTAGTGGGACATCTCAAAATGTTTGGAGGTATAGCTTGGGATAATATTCTAGAATACAAGAGAAGGAAAATATATACAAATAGCCATTCTTGTGTTATGGTGGTCTACTCTTATGAGTCAAAGTCCTATAGATTATTTGATCCCATCAAACATGGATTTATTTGAAACATGAAATTGTATTTAATTAACGAGTTTGAGGTGTTGATTTATTGAAATCCTCTTATGGATTGTGAAGTAGTGGTCCATTTCAAATTTTGAAGAATTTTGGATCAATTTATTATTCCACAACATCGACCAATGTGTCCACTAACCTATCAATTGGACAATTGACTCCTATGATATACCCAAATTACAATCAATCTTCTACCTGGAAGTTCAGTGTAAGCAATGGTTTTCCTGATAATTCGACTCTAGACTCTCATGGTGATTTTTATGTAAGAACCCCTTCTACAAGGGACATTTGTCTCTCTCGATAGGAGACTAAGACAATCAAAGTTACTGGTGTTGATATAGATAATGTATATTACTCAAGGAATACTATAGGATAAAAATTGTGTGGTATTTTTTCTTTAATGGCACACGTGCTAGAAGAATGTAATCCTGATACATATGTAGATGCACAAGATCAACCTAAATGGGAGAATGCTATCACTAAAGAATAGGATTTCTTGATGAAAAATAAAGCATAGGACTTAGTTCCTAGACCACACAAAAATAATGTTGTGATATGTTGATGAGTCTACAAGACCAAATTAACATTTGAAGGTGCTTTTGAGAGGCACTAGGCTCATTTGGCAACAATTTTTTTTTCATAGAAGTAAGGTATTGACTACATCAAGACCTGTTACCTTGTTGGAAATATGGATTATGTTAGGGTTCTTCTTTGAATTTCTACTTGTTTTAGATGGGAGGTACATAAGATGGATGTCAAGAGTGATTTCTTACATGGTGATCTCACTTGGGAGATTTATTTGGAGCAACCTCTAGGCTTGGGAAATGATAGGAGACTTGTGCATCAACTCAAGAAATTTTTGTGTGGTTTGAAGCAAGCCCCCGATGTGTGGTATGAGAATATTGATAAGTTCTATATTTTTTTTAGTTTCAAACATTATGAAATAGATCACATTATTTATGTTTTTCTCGTGAATGGCGATACTTTGAGAGTCACACTTTATGTTGATGATTTAGTCATTACTAGAGGTCATGATGACTTAATTTTTGGTTTGAAGAAACCACTAACATATACATTTGAAATGACCAACATTGGTCTATTGCATTTATTTTTCGGGCATCAAGTTTTGCAAATGGGTGATGGTATCTTTCTCTCTCAAACTGAATATGCCTCAAGACATGTTAGGTTCATCCCATATTTGGATCCTTTGGATATATATCATGTAATTATTTCAACAATTGAAGGTTTAATAGTCTATAGGATCGACTATAGGTGGTCCAAACCAAATCAAGTGGTCGATTTGACTTACTAAAGGTGGTTTGTTAGTTTCTAAGGTTACTCCAAAAGTGTTTTCACCTTGATAGGAGGGGGCTAGGTATATTAGCCTCTTGGTGATGATTCATGGGCATATGGATGGCTTAGTTTGGGTGGTTGCTTGACTCTTGGTTAGAGTGCCAACACAATTCCCTTACCAAAGAGGTTGTTATTTGGATCAATGCGATGACTCATTCATTGGGTGCATAAAATGGGGGAGTTAGTTTCTTGAATAGGGGAGGTTCCTACCTAGGAGGAGGGAACTTAGCCCTAGGATCTTGGGACCATGTGATAAAAAAATACACATTGGAGGTTGGACACTTGACTTAAGGATGGTTGGGTTGATGAACATACTTCATGGAGGTTGGTGATGAACCTAAACACATATGATAAGGAGGAGTATTGGAACTTAGTGATCACATTGGTGCACATGAGAGAAATATTAGGCACATGAGAGGAAATGTGGCATACTGTTAGAGGAGGAGCACCTTGCATGAGGACACTTAGATAGAGGACCATTGTGTAAGAGTGTTAGGGTCCTACCCTAACCTCCCTACTTTAGGTTACCTAGGAGTTAAAAAATGGATGTATGCAACAATCCTCTTTGAATAAGTCCCATTAGATAGTAGTGTATAAATATTTAATGTAAAAGGGTCCACTTTATAAGGCCCACTAGATGGTACCCATTAAGGATGAGACCACAAGTATTTAGGGTTTTCTATTGAGAATCTATTTAAAGAGAATATGAGACTATGGAATTTTGTTTAGTATTGTTGTATTTGGAGTTTTGCTGAGTGAAAGGTTGCCCCACCTTAAGGAGCAACTGAACATTGCTTTATTTCTTCTGACTTATCACAATATAACAGTATATTTCACATATTTCATCTTATTTGTCTCTTGTATCTATTTTTTTGCAATGATATTATGTGTATACCTGGTTTTTGTTTCAAGTCTCATGGTTAAGGAACACTACAAGCATCAAATCTCTTTCTTGAGCCAGAACCCCTCCAGATTTCAGTAGATTTTTAAAGGCAAGATACATGTTATGAAGTATTTAAATAACACATAGATCTCTCATTTGGTGGGTAAAACTAGTGTAAGGAAAGACTACACACAAAAAATACAATTCATGTCACCTAGTTGAACACCCTTGTAACCTTTGTTGGCACCCCTTTGAGTAATACCACATCAAACCACATCTATATTTAGAATTATTTTCCATGTACCCTCAAGTATGTTAAAATACCTTTAGACACAATATAAACTATCCTTACATAAACTTGTTGTCATCCTATTGCTATAGTACTCTGAGAAAAATACTCGTGGGGAGATCACTCTTGCATACCAGGGTATTGGGTAGTACAATTATAGGTGCAGTGTATCATTCTTAGTTTGTGTCATGAGATATTCGGTTGAGAACTATTGTTGGAAACCCTTCAATATGTTAGAGAGATATAAGAGTTGAAACTCCTCTATCATTAGGAACCTACCTATGAAACCAACCAATGAATTCTACATCTTTGCACCTAGAAGGAATTTGGAAATCCTGTTAGTGCAATAATATTTAGTAGGGAGGAAGACTCACACCCACGTAAAAAAAAGTACAGGTTTCGTCGACACCATTGTGGAAGACATGCCTCAAAATATTCCTTGTGTCATGATGATCAATGATCACGTAGGTCTATCTCTCTAATATCCCTTTGTGTGTGTACTTGAATATACAATGTTCACGATATATCTAAAAATACCCCTTTCAATCCATTGATCGTAGTGATATGATTTGAGAATAACACTTTGACAAATTCTTAGGTGGTCCCATTGTCCATACTTGCAACATTGAAAATGCAGAGAACCAAAAATAATACCTACCCACTAAGCACGAACAACTTGAAGCTAAAGTTTTTGACATTGAATCTTCACTCCAAGATCTATTTGGAAAACTAAACAAAAAATATCAGGTGTTGAAATTGCTATGTATCTGATTGGGTATCCAAATATATGTTATGTATAAAATGCTTAAGATAGCACAATAAAATAAAGCACACACCATGTAAACTAAATGTGAGTGTGGGGCACAATTCCAAAATAGATAAGATAGATGACTTACACGACAAATCCTTAAATAATATGAGAACCTCCAAATACCCCAATACATTCATCCATCCAAATCACATGTCCCCCCAATGACTACATAATCTCTCTATATACCTATTCACACATTGCACATGTGCCCCCTCATCAATTCAACCACTATTACATATACATTTAACCCCATATATGGCCCCTTTGGGGTCATACCACAATACCTCCCTTCAAAATTATTTGTCCTCAAAGATCTGTAGTTAAAGGCTTTACATGTAATGAAACCAAGTAATATGATTTTATTATGTTCCTACTTTATTGTTTCCATTGATGATGATCCATCTGTCCAAACTCAATTCTTTTAGTCTTAATTCTTGATGTCTAGTTGTTGCATAATTTACTTTCCTTCCATTCCATGTATTGTTGTTGTAACCTCTCCAATTTGTTGTATTTCATGGTATTGTTGACGCCCAAAAGCGCAACATAAAATTCCTTCCTGTAAATGGGTTGCAATGCATTATTACTTACATGAATTTTAAATAATACTAGATAGGTGGGACCCCTTAATAAAAATAATGATAGAAAGCACTCCTCTTATTGAGCCCATGATTACCTTATGAGAAAGAATCACTATTTCATAATAAGAATGCAAATCTTAACCTATTTCCATGTGCAATTGATCGATTTTAAGGGTGCTAGAAATTTGATTTCAAAATGGAGGAAATTTTTATTTTATTAAACATATTAGTTTACTCTTGATACACTTAGATTTTGATATATTGCTTCAAATATAAGCCACATGCAACTCATGATATATTTTTATACATGGGAAAATGATTATTATGTTGAATGAATTACTCCACTAGCAAGGAGTGTGGGACATGTTATTTAGGTGCTAAGTGTTAAATGGGCATATTATTACTATGAAATTCATATGAGAGGCCGATTCAACTTTGAGTTTTGAAATGGTATGTTATGTTTTATGGATATTGGATATATCAAGGTCGATATTCTATGTTTGTAACAAGGTTTTTGGGAGTTGGGTGCGCTCCATATTTGGCTATGGTTGATGACATTTATTGTGAAAAGAGAGGAAGTGTGCGCATTTACCTCACATCGTTCTTACTGTACCTCGAAGCCACCACATTCACTTTCTCCTCACATTCATTTTTTCTACTCTGGTTAGCAGCGCCTCAATTGTGCTCAGCCTTTGGCGGAAAAATACATGTGCTCTTTAGATTTTTGACATTCTTCTTATATGTATGTTGGTTCTTATCTCTCCATTCATGG
This sequence comes from Picea mariana, assembly GCA_032191745.1. Taxonomy (NCBI): domain Eukaryota; kingdom Viridiplantae; phylum Streptophyta; class Pinopsida; order Pinales; family Pinaceae; genus Picea; species Picea mariana. Next base: position 113,129 of record JASDQU010013855.1, on the reverse strand, counting down.
ATGGTTAGCTCTTCTCCAGATTAATTTTTTTTGTTGGCTCTTAGAGTTTGCATGTAGAATGTGTTTGTTTTCCAAAGTTTACAATGGATTTGTTGTGGGCCTTATGGCCGTGTAACTCACATTTCGATTTGGGTTTCTTCCTGTTGGCATTTTAATGTTTCAAACAAGAAATATTGTTCAACATTTTATTCTGTTTGAAGTATATGGTTGTATGTTCTTGGAGATAAGGTGGTATTACTATAATATGGCTGTTGGAAAATAACTATGGGTGAAGGTGTTCGGGTTCTCTCATTTCTTATGGTTAATTTTGAGGGTTTCCTCTGTAAAAGAAAAATAACAGTCGGGTCTTATGACTATTGCGTAGCACCCTGACCTTGGAGGATGTGAAGTCTTATTATTACCACAACTTGTGGTGTTATGGGTGGCCTGTGTGTTTTATCTTGTTTTCATTTGATGGGAAGGAATCGATTTTGCTTTTCCTACAACCCATGTTTCAAACCTTACGCCCATATGCCTGCTCCATGCCTCGTTTCCCCTTCCAATATACAAGCAAGTGAATAAAGGAAAACCCAAATTTGATTTTTTTTTTAATTGTTTGACCCAACATTGGGAAAGATTGATATCAACCAAAAAATCGTGGCTCATTTTTTATTGATCTATGAGGTGATTTGGTTGATTTTGAGTTTAGTAGGAATTTTATGGAAACAATGCTCACTAGGTTCGCATGGGATTTCAAACCCGATTTGTTTGCAGCTGTTATTTGAGGTTGTGATGTAAATGTTATATAACAAAAGGATGATAGATTTATGTTTCTCTTCCTCTCATGATGTTTTGAGACATTATGTTATGATTATGACTGAGTCAAATTGTTTTGTAAACAATCTCCTACAGAATATTATGCTAGTTTTTAAAAGGAGAAATGAAATTTGCAGGTTTGATAATCCTGTAAATTTTCCTTGAGTTTTATATTGCGCAGTTTAAAAAGATTGTTGCCATGTTATGGATTCTGTGTGTTGAAGTTTAAAAGAGTGTTATGGCACAAACAAAATTTGGTGGAAGTTTTGGAAATAAATGTGCATGGCAAACAATGGATATTCAAATGATTTTGTGAATAATGGCAATGCTGATTTTAAAGTCAATGAATGTTATTTCTTGTAAAAAAACAATAATCGCTATTATTCTTGTTCATTGTCTCATTTTTCGCTCATTATACACCCACCACCTTCCCAATAACATTTAATCCATTCCTTGTTCTGTTATCTTGAATTTCATCTTTAAAGGTGATGCATATGCAAATGACGCACCCTACGTCCTCTCACAGGATCATTCAAATTCCCCTTTTTGAGCCTCTATTAGCTCATTCGATTCCCTGCTGGAATCTTTGATGAAAACCCGATCCACAGGTCCTTCTTTCTCCCCGTCATGGCCTCTGCACGCACCTGTGACTTTTCCCTGAACTTAATTTCAGGTTTTGGGGTTTCGTCTTTTCTGACGTCAAGAGTTTCCGCCCTCTTGAATCCTCGATCTCCGATGCGCTCCTTTGCTACCTTAGCCCCGCTTGGTTATGCTTTGGTCCATGCGACCTCCTCTTATATGACCGTAGTCATACTCCTTGTCGGGATTCGGGGTTTCGCGACCCTTGATGTCACGAACCTCTATCCTCGCCATCTCCTGATCACTGATATGATGATGCGCTCCTTTCAGCCTTATCCCTTCCTGGCTAGACTCTTGGCCCACGTGACCACTATCTCACAAGACCGCAGCCTTGTCTCCTATCGGGGTTTCGGACATCGCAATGCCAAAATGCATAAACCCCTTTTCCATGGGATTCCTGATATCCCGATTCACGATTTCCCGATGTGGCTCTCCTATCGGGACCTTTCCCGAAGGCCTTGCTCGCTGCCATGCGTCCCTTCAATATGGATGGTCCACATCCATTTCGCGATTTCGTGATTTATGATGTCCCGAATGCCTCATCTTCAGGACTCGAGAAATGCTGAACTCCGATGCTCCGTCTTGAATTTTCTATCGGGACTTCTCCCGATCATCTGGATCTTCGCCACGTGTCCCCAACTGATGGACGACCCTAATCCAATCTTGCTGTTTCGAGACTTGAAGTGTCCCGACTTCCTCAACCTCGAGAACTCCGATATCCCGAGTGCCGATTCTCCGCTATGCTGACAGTTGGCCCCTCGATGGCGCTTTCCTTCTTGTCAGGGTTTCGGACTTCGTGATTCTAAACTGCATGGACTTCCTGTCCATGGAATCCCCGAAATGACGAACGTCGATATCCCAATGCCCAAATGCCCTTCGGGACTTTCGCACTGCGTGAGAAGGGTTAAACCCCGTGCACCTCCTGTCCAATCCAATGACTGACAGGATTTCTGAATGAGATCCAATGGCTCACGATCTCCCCCTTCTGTGTGCTCCTCCTTCTTCCTCCCTAGACGTGGAAACCAACGGTCCAGATCTCTTTTCCTCCCATCGATCTCACAGATGTTGTGCTCCCTCTTGAGCTTGCACACTTCTTCCTAGACTTGGAAAAACTCCAAGTTCCCAAAGGCCTCGACCTTTGCCTTTCTTCTCCTCTGCGAACTCCTATACCTGAGTTCTCGCCCACGTTCTCCTCGACGCTACTCCTCCTGAGATTTTATAGACTCTAAACTCCTCCAAAGATTTCTTCAACCTATACACTCCTTGCAGCTATGCTCTGTGCCTGAAAGCACTCGCCCTCCTGAGCTTGTTCCTCCCGAATCCTCAAAGGATTCTGATGTTTGTGCTTCTGCAGAGTCTTCATGCACACAATGTGCTATCTCTCCTGAGCTTCTTAACCACTCAGACCCCTAAGGGATTTTGTCTTTCTTCCCTTCTCCCTCAGATGGAGAATGTTATGCCCTCCTGGTTGTCCTTCTACTCAAGCAACCCCTTGCTGAGTCTGCAGGGTGTTCAACAACCCTGTGAAGATCCCTCAGTGGATTCTTCCTTTGAATTCCAGAACTCAAAGAGTTATCTTCTCCTGTGCCTGTCTGCACACTTACTCAATGCCCACCTGGCCGAGTATCTTCTCCCAAAACTTCCAGCAGTTCTGTCCTCCTGTGCACCTATGCACCCGCTCAATGCCCACCTGGCAGAGCTCTCAGAATCCTCAATGATTCTGTTTCTTTCTAAACTTACAAAAGAGTTCTTCCTCTGTGCACTCCTTGCACCTATTCAATGTACACCTAGTAGAGATTTACAGAATCCTCAGTGATTCTGATTCTTCTTTCTGAACTCACAGCAGAGTTCCTCCAAATGCACCACTGTGAATATGCTCAGTGCCCACCTGGCAGAGCTCCACATAATCCACATCAGAATCCTATCTGCAACTGTGTCTTCTCCCACACAGCCTTGCCTCCAAGGTGTTCAACAAACTTGAGGTCTTTCTCCTGAGTTGTTGATTCCAGTTCCTGTGCTGCAACGCGTCCTTGTCTAAACCCACATAATTCAGAAATGTAGCCTCTGTGCACGACTATCAGAACCTGCAGTGTTCTGTCACACCCTCCTAGTGTGAAGCCTCAAAGACCTTCACCTGAAATCACACACACTCCTGCAAATGCCTAGCATACATCTACAACATATATAAAGAACACTCACAGACACCCACATAACACAGAAATACATGCAGGAAAAATTGCTTCTGTTTATATTAAAATGGCAAATGCCTGTTTATACAAGGTGTTCCTGAGCACGACCTGTAACTAGGTCTCGGCTCTTCTCTTCTGCTCTCTACTTGCAGATTCTAACTCTACTCTTCAACAACAACTACTACTCTCTCTACTCAAAATGAGATACAAAATCTCTTTTACCTGAGGGGGCTCTTCGAGCGCTTCCCTCCAACCTACCTACCCTATTCAATTGCATTGAATGGGCTGTCTAGTCCAGCATCTGGATCTAGATCTTAGCCTTACAAACATTAAAGGCCTATCTTATCTACAGCCTGCGCAAAGGCACGACTTCACAGCTCAACAACTTATCATTTAATTACATTCAATTCAGATTTTAAATGAGGACTGCGCCTCTCTTTAACACGCGACTTGAATTCGCTGGCATGGCTAGTTGGATGAAGTGAGAGATGCTCCTGCATCAAAGGAAAAGGATTAAAGAGGATTGTATGATGATTTTAGATGGAAATTGTGATACAAAGATATTGTTTTTGTAAGAAAAGGGCTCTACGTTTTGCTTAAACAATATTCATTTATTGGTTCCCATCCATGCTACCATTTTCATTCATTATAAAGCCCCTCATATTCCCAATGACCCTATCAATCCCTTTTTCAATTGTAGTTGATTATTAAATTCAATATTTGGTGGCTTGGGTCAATGGATGGATTTCATATGCTTATGTTTTGAATGATAGAGCCAACATTTTGATTTTATTTAGGTAGAGTATTAGTGAATGGATTGTTAAAAGTTTTCATATTCTGATTGGAATATTTCTTCAGGATGAGTTTATTTAGTAGGGGAAACAATGACAAAGGCACAAACAAAGGTAAATGAAATAATTGTCAAAGAGGCCATAGAAGGATATGATTTTGAATACATTTTGACACTAATCCGCAAGAACTAAATCAACTTTTACAAGCTAGGGTTTTTAATCTAGTTGGCTAAGGAATTCTGCAACCTAGACCTGATATGCCTCCTTTCCAGGCACACCAAAATTTCTTTGGTATCCATGTCCCCCCTCATGTTTCTATGCAACTAGAACCACCTGCCAATGATGGCTGACAAGAGATCATCCACCAGCATGCTACACATCATAATGGTTTTCCTACAACATCGTTTCCATTCCCCCCTCCTCCATCGCCATTCAACCCAAATTCCCAAGCTGATCGTGTTTCCTCGCTAGTATAGTCCTCTCATGCAAGCAAGAGATTACAAATTGCCATTCTCGAGCCAGAATTAGATAAAGGAAAATAAGTGGCTAATCCCTCCCAGTTTTCCAAGGACTCCTCTGAATCAATGTCCTCTCATCTGCACCTCAAAGATATTTTCTCCCATGTCATCAGTGAAATCCATCCACAAGGTTCCAATCAATTGAAGGTTGTTTCACAAAAAAAATCATAAAAGGGATCAAGAGAAGGCAGCAGTGAAAAGAGGCAAAACACCTCTCACAACAAATATGGTTTTTAATGATTTTAATGCTATTTTCTTTTGAGGATAAAGTTTATTGGTAGAACATAATATTTGGACAACAAACACACATTTAGAGAGGATGTTTTCGACAACATGGATATGATTCTATTTTTGGCTATCCTCATGTTTTATTTTGATACTAAAATATTTGACTATTTATATGAGGATGGGAGTTACAAGGCGAATATTTGAGTTAATTTTTGGGGTATTATATTTCATATTTTGATGATCATTAAAAAAATGAAAATTGGAGTGACAATGGGTCCCATCTATTTAGCTATTATTTAAATAGGCCCTTATTTATGTATTATTATTATTTTGTCTCAACTAATTAATTAAGCTAATTAAGCTTAACAAAAGAAAGGTAGTTGAACTACCATAACTTATTGGAAAAGAATAAAAGTTCAATCAAAAGAAGAGACGAAGGGGGAGACAAAAGAAGGAGAACTACTGATATAAGGTCTGATTTGTACTTGTGAGATACTTCTTTTCTTTATTCATTCTGAATTTACTAGAAAGCTAAACTATCTCGATGATATCGACGTCTTATTGAAGGCATCATGATTCAAAACTGAATCATATCTTTCATCAACTTGTTTCTAAAGGTGTATGATCTATCTTTGGCAGTCTGTGTGTTCTTGTTTGTTTATGAATTAGATTTCATGACTGATAAAGAATATTTTGCAGAGTCAAGTGACAACATTTTTATGGCAAGTTGATCTAGATCTTTAGCTTCAATTTTATTTTGTTTTTAGAGTCAAGTTTTGTATGGTGCCCGTCAGAGACTTTTGAATATGACTTTGGTCTCCACCTTCACAGGGGTTTGTAAAAATAATTCTGCTTTGTATCTCAGAATGAAGTTAATAAAAAAATCTGATTTTTGATTTCAGTCTCACATGTGTATCTTAATGATATTTTTCAGATTTTTCTTTTATCCTTATCTCCTATCCATGTACACACTTATTTATGTTTATGCTTTCTTTCTTTTTCAAAATTACATATAAAATATAAAATTAGCCTTGGTCCCTCATACATATTACATGTGGATTAAGTGATTGTTTTGAATTTAAGGCTATAAACTCCTGGTAACATTCCTAACTATCTTGCCTTAGCCTAGCAAGATCTGAAAATGTTTAAGTAAGGTTGTTTGTACCTTTTCCTCAACTAGTATGTGAAAATATCATATTGAATAATGATTTTGCGATACCCTATTCCATGAATTTGATGAGCATTCCATCTTCTTCCTTGATGATGCTGATATCAAGCTTCTTGTCTTCCTTGAAATATTTCCTAGTAACGAGGGTGTCGATATGGTTTCACATGTGATGGTTTTCCTTTTCTCTACACAAACATATCATCAATCTTCTTTTTAAAGACAATGACATCCTCTATCCTTTGTGCTTGGTCTTTAATACTACCTACTTTTGAGATAATTACACCATATTTGACTTTCAATTTATTTATTCCTTCTTCAATTCTAGATTGCATTTCTTATTTTACCTCATTCATATTTAGGGATTCTTCAATCTTCTTGCAAATTTCCTCTTCATGTCTTTTGGTAATCTCTTCATCCAAGATCCTTGTTTTTCCTTAATTTTGACTATACTTATTTTCTTCTTTCAATCTCTTCACCTCATCCAATATTTTTTTTTATTACGGTTTCATAGTCTACATGTTTCTTCATCCTTCTTGCATTTGCTCGTCTTTCCTTGCTTTAAGTTTTTAACCTCCTTAATGAGTGATTCATTAAGTGATTGCAACTTACACAATTGATCACCCATATTCTTTAGCTCTTATTTTAATTTCTCATTATCTTTATACAATTTGGACATTTCTTCTTTAGATTCATTGAATTCATCTTCAATTGTATGCATCACTTCTATTTTTGAGTCCTCGATCCATTTTTTTCCCAATACTTCCCATGTGGCATTTCATCTAGTATCTTTATCGATACTCATCCACCACTCTAGAGATTCACCACAAAAAATTTGAATTACCCCAAAAGGAGTCCTACAAGTTTTCCTTACCATCCTCAGCCATTTCCTAGGGTTAATTTCATTTTTATTTCTATTTCCACTAAAGTAATTTATCTCCATTAGTTTTACTTAGGATCCAACCATAAACCTCAAATTGAAACCTAAATATATTAAAAATAATGATCCAAAATGGTTGTTATTATTTTTCCAACATATTGTCTTGTGTTTCCTCTTTCCAATGGATTTTGAATCACCTCAATCGAACATCCCAATCAAAAGTTATGATAATTTTAAGTTATCATACCTTTTAAAACATTGAATTGGGGGTTGTCCACTGACCAACCTTTCTCCCTATGTATCTATAAAATTTATGAACTTCTAAGTATAAAATTTTGGCATGTAGTATCCTAATATGTCTTCTCTACAATTCCATATATTTAAGAAAATTTTGATGTGTCAAGTGAAAGTTATGGTAACTTTCCCAAAGCTTGTTGATTTTTGGCTCTTTCTAGAGAGCGAAGTTGTATGACATGCCACGTGTTCAATTGTTCTAACATGATTATGAAATTTTGATCTGTAACACATGTTCTATCCTCTTTCCAATGAAACAATTTTCACTCAATTTGGATATTTCTATAATAAGATATGATTGTTTTAGCCAAAACACCCATTTAAGACTAGTTTACGGACTAGTTAAAAACCCTAACTTCCACAACTTGTAACTTGAAAAGTATATATAGTAAAAATATAAATTTTTACTGAATGTACTTCACCATGTATTTTCAAGCTCCTAAGAAATTTTCTATGTTAGATGTCCTGGGAAAAACGTTATGATTGGTTTACTGAAAACACTTGTTTTAGACTAGTTTTAGGACTAGTAAAAAACCCTAACTTTCACAACCCGTAACTTGAAAAATATAGTGAATCATAACCTAAAACGTTTACCGAAAATTCTTCACTATGTCTCCTTAGGCTGTTTTTTTTTTAATCTTCTTATATGTCCCAGGGAAAAAAATCACTATTTTACCAAGAACATTTGTTTGAGACTAGTTTTAGGACTAGTAAAAAAACCATAATTTCCACAACCTATATTTATGAAAATATAGTGAACCAAAACTTGAAATTTTTACCAAATGTACTATGCCATGTCTCCTCAATATCCCCAATATTTCAACATAAAATAATTATAAAAAAAAATCCCAATATGACTCATTTGAAGGAGCCAAACCCAAGGATCGTATGCTCTGAGATCAAATGTTGTGTAATAAATGCTTAAGATAACATAATAAACTAGAGTATACACCATGTGCACCAAATGTGAGGATGGAACAAAAGTCCCAAGTATATAAGATAGATGATTTACAAAATAACTCATTAAAGAATAGGATAACCTCCTCCACATACCCAAATACATTCAGACATCAAAATCACATGTTCCCCCAATAATGACTACATAATATCTATATATACCTATTCACACATTGCACATGTAGTTTGACCACTATTACATATACATTTAACCCCACATAGGGCCCCTATGTGGTTATATCATATACATTTAACCCCATATATACCCCCTTTGGGTTCATACTAATATCAGATCCATGCATTGATTCAACCAAGGATAAATCCCCCCAAAACAAAGTGTATCCCACTCACATGACCTTCCTGTTGGGTATGTGTTATATTCTTTGCATGTGTGTGTGTGGGCGTGTCAGGTTCGACAACTGTATCTGATGATCCCTCTAGTAGTGTTATTTGTGTCGTGTGCGCCGGGTGCCTTCCTAGGGGGGTCCCAGGGGGGAGGGAAGGTATGCCCCCCTGGTTACGCACAACGCCCCGATTTTTTTTTTTGGGTAGTTTTTGCTATTTTTAGCGGTTTACTAAATTAATCCCGGATTAAGGGATTAGGGTTTTGGTATCTACAGAATACCTAAAAGCATTTTATATATTGTATGGTGAATGGTGAAATTCGATAATGAATATAAGAAAGGTTTTCTCGGTTGAGGGTTTCCGGTATAAAATCTCTCTGTACTCTGTGTATGAGCCATTGATCAAATTTCTGTTTTTCTTAAGAATCTATATGCATTGCTTTACTTCACAGGTTTAAAACTTACACTTCCCAAATAACCCCCACCCACACTTCTAGGATCACAATTTGTGGCCCCACTCTTTAAAGGTATACTTGAACAAATTTGATGGTTCTAATCCCTTGGGTTGGGTTACCCAAACAAAACATTGTTTTTCTCCCCGTGGAATTATTTATGACACATGGAGACTAAAACTAGGGTTCTTATATTTGGATTTAGAACATTGGTAGTGGTGGTAATGGTATAAGAAAACTTATGGAGGATACATTGCTTAGACCTATTTTGTATAGGTACTTAGTGTTTGTCTTGAATGTGATACTCACTATTTGGGACGACCGACAAAATTACGCCAAAAAAACACAATTATTGACTATATTGTCACCTTTGAGCAATTGAAAATTCACATAAAGGACCTCTCTGATTCCTTTTAAAAAAAATGTTTTATCAATGGTTTCAAGGAGGTAATTAGAGCACACATCATGATGCAACACCCAAAAACATAGTTGGAATCTTGGGAAAGAGATAAAGAAGATGATATGGTGATCAATGCCCAAACCAAGAGACCTTTATTCACTAGTCACACTATCCCCCTTGTGGAAACTAGCCCTAGGCCTTGAAATCTCATCTAATGAGAATTCACAAGTTATCACAAGAAGAGATGGTAGAATGCTAATGCCTCTGACTTTTCTATAATTGTGATGAATAATATTTCAAAGTGCACAAATGTAAAGAACATAAATTATTTCAAATGGATGTATCCCCACAAGAACACTCAAAAGACATATTGGCTAAGGACACTCCTGGATCAGATTTGGATGATGCCAACCCTCTTTCTAATGAGGAAAACACCCTGCAAGCTTCTTGTAAGGAACCCAAAATTTCTCTCCATGCCTTATCATGTTGCTTGGCACCCCAAACATTGAAGTTGATTGATTACATCAAGTACTGCAAAGTGATTGTCTTGATTGATAGCAACATCACTCACAATTTTATTCATAGGAGCATGGATGAAGAAACCCATTGTTATGTGTTTTCTATACTTAATTTTCAAATCCTGATAGCTAATGGTGGTATGATGAAATGTAGTGGCTGATGTGAAAACGCGAAATTCCAACTGTGTGAGTATCATTTCAAAACTCACATGTTTGGTATTTAAATGGGTGGTTGTGATATATTTCTCATGGAAGAATGGTTACACACTTTGGGACTGATCACCATGGATTTCAAGGTTTTATATGTGATCTTCACCAAGGAAGGGCACAAACATACCCTTAAAGGGATTACATCTGGTAGCCTTTGAATTATCACCTCTCATCACATGGAGAAGTTACCAAAGAAAGGCGACTCAAGCATTATTGCATAGTTCAATGAGATACAAGTAGTCGAAACCCCCCAAAAGACATTCACTCTCATTTTCATTTGGTTCTCTCTAAACATCAACAAGTATTTGAAACACCCCAATGTTTACCACCTTTATGAGGGGAGAATGGCCATAATATTCCACTATTTCTTCGTATTTTACCACCCAATATGCATCCTTATAAGCATCCTTTTGCACAAAAGAATTTGTTAGGGACCTAAACCCTCACATAGATAGAATAATATAATTTCCATGTAATAAAGGCCGACATTAGTTAATAAGACCTAAATATATTTTCCATGTAATAAAAGTTGACATTAGTTAGTAAGGCCTATTTAATAAATGTGGACAAGTCAATGCAAGAAGACCTAATAGAAGCTTCCACTTCTAGAAAGATATTCCTTTAGAATGTTTTTTAGAAGGTAGAATTAGTATAAACAAGAGTAGGAGGCGTGAGAAATCTTGTCTTGAGAATTATTTTAATAGATCTCTGCTTCGTTGGATGTTTCCCCTTCAAAGATGCAAGTTAACATTGCTTTCTTTCAATAAAGGTATTATTTTTGGTGTTGCTCTTCTAATATTTTGTTGTTTAATTGATATCTACTAAATATTCCCGTTTCTGCATATTGTATTACATATGGTACCTTAAAAGTGGTATCAAAGCACTTTCCTTGGCATAAATTTTGGGTTATTATTATTTTTTTAGGGTAGAGACGTTGTTTAGAGTCTTTAAACTAAAGTGATATGTCATTCAACGTATAAATCCGGAGTTGGGGAAGCATATCTGCATGAAATACATGAGGCTTTTAAGCTCACATTGTTGGAGACCCTTGTAACCCCTGTTGGTACCCCTCCAAGTGGAAATGCATTAGATAACACCTGTATACAGGCTAACCTAGGTATCCTGAACCCTTCTATAGATCAACCGATCAGATGCCTGACTAATATAGTGCCACTGAGAAAAACACTCAAGAAGATACTCTCTAGTACCTGGGTAATCAGGTAGTACGAGTAAGGGTACAGTCTAGCCTCCTTAGTTGGTGCCTTGATATATTGGGTCGAGTACTACTATTCGACCCCACATGTATATCAAAGAGCTATAGAACAGGGAAAACCCTTATCCGTAGGAACCTCGAAAACCCTAACCCTTGGGGTGGAAACATAACATAAAAGGAACAAACAAGATCTATTGCCATGCAACCTTGTATCATACATTCTGGTTGAAAAATTACTACACAAATTTTCATGTTAATAATTTTGGCATTTTGATCCTACAATATTATTCATATTGGAGTATAACTATGCATGAGTTAAAACAAAAGGTTGGGTCCTACCTGTACGCTTATTTGAGACCTATCTCAATGGATTAGCCTTTTCACCCTAATAATTGTGATACCTATCATTCTTAACCCTTTTTCTAGTCCGTGGACCCACCCCTCATTCCATCATGGCTCCCACTCGCTAAGAAGAAACCAATTATAAATTTAGCAATGACCTTACTTCCATTCATGCAAAAGTGCATAATGACATTCTTTTCCTTCATGCCAAAATGGACCACATCCAAGAACAACTCAATAACCAAATTGTTGAAGTCAATTCCACTCTCCACCAATTCATGAACAAATTTTAGGGCCCTTCCCCCTCTGAATCACCTCTCTATACCAAAGGTGTTGAATCCAACCAGCCTCTGCACTCTCATTCCAACTCCCTCCCTCATGACCCTTGTCTTCCCTGAGTCGAAGTGAATAAATTCAATGGCTCAGATCCACAAACATGGGTTACTCAAATGGAACACTATTTGTCCCTCCATTGCATTACTGATGAGTAGACCAAGTGTTGGCACAGGGGCAGACCCAGGGTTCAACGCTACAACAACGCACCAACAAAACCCTAACTACTGAACCTTTCGGTAACACCTGAGAAGCATATGAAGTCTCACCTAAGGTAGAGGCAGGGGTGGTGGCAGGACTCAGATGTCTGCAACCTTAGCTGGGACACATATACATGATTATAACACTTAACAAAGAACTCAATAGATAAGATTCATTAGTCTTTAACCCTTTATTCACATTGCAAGTAAAACCTTAATTACATAACAACGCATTATTCATTGAGATATAAGGTATTTAAGCACTAATCATGTGTACATAAGTCAGATTTAACATCCATCCATATTATTAAGCACTATGCATCGAAAAATATATCTATCATTCATCTATATTAAAACACTAAGCAAGAAAACACATAAACACATCAATACATCACACAAAGCATAGCAACACAACATATACGTGGTTCACCCCCACCCTGGGGCTACGCCCACCAACTCTTCTCTTCTTTATTATCTTTGGTCAAGCTTCTTACAAGCACATAACATCCAAGTTATACTTTGCAGAAGATAGGAGATCTGCGTGCACTCTGCTAGATCCTCCTTCTTCTAGCTAGGGTATAGCACTAAGCCTTCACACAGTCTCTTACAATTACTTGCACTAGCCTTGCAAGCCTCACATAGTATGCACAAAGCACTTACAACTCTTGATCACATAGATACAACTCTATCACTTAGCACATTGTCCTACTAGGTCTCTTTCTTCTCTCTTCTTACATCTCTTAGCTACTTATTTATACATTACAAAATATGCCTAATCAAGGGTAAAACCATGGGCTATCATCCCATACCCATTAGATAATCCCAAATCCAAAAAAGGGCCCTAAAAGGGGCCGATATCCCGTGATGTCTGCTTCGTCTTGCACTCCATCTTCGACAGCCTGTCGAAGTCCCAAAATTCAGTCAAACATGACCAAGAATCCTCAAAACTTGGTCAAGGGTCAACATGCCCCCAACACTCACTTGTGACTCATCCCGAGTCACTCTGATCTAATTAGTTTTGTTTCAAAAGCCTCAAGCTTGGCTTGAGCTGCTTCAACTTGTTGATGTGCTACAACCTCCTATTCAATGAACTCTTGTATGACTGCTTCGGTGATAGGTCCCTCTAGGCACTGTTCAGTTGCAGTGATGACTTGCTCTAGTTCTGCTTCTCGACCTTCGATCTCTATGAACAATTGGTAAGCCTCATCCTATACAGGTTGGAGCCTCTAAGTTACTTCCATAACTCTGCTCTGAATAGTGTGGACCTGCTGTTGGGCAGTGCGGTGCTCTTATGATTGCTTCATTCTTTCCACGCATTATAGGGCTTCAACTGCCCCTGTATTGTCTCTGCTTGCTGCTTTGCTTCCTGTAGCTGTAAGTCGAGTGCCTTCAATTATGGATTCTTAGTGAGTTTCTCATATGTCAAGGCACTGCGATCACTCAGTTTCTTACATTCCAGGAAATGATTTTTATTCTTTCAATTGTGCTTCGAGCGGTTGCTTCTCATTGATCCCTTACATCCTACGGGGTGTTTGGTACGGTGCAGAGATCTAAGTCTACTATTTGTTGCTATAGCTGTTGAATAGCTTCTGTAAGCAGCTCTACTTGATGTGTGACTCAGTATTCTATCCGTGGTTCTAATATTGTCATAGAGTGGAGTGCTCTATTGACTGCTTCTTTCACTCCGAGTTGCTCTGTGAGCAATTGTTCTTTTTCTTGTTGCATATGTGCTTTCTCTTCTTCAAAATTTTTCTAGAGAGCAACCTTCTCCTCTTCTACAAATCTACATTGTTCTAGGATTACGCCTTGCTTGCTTCAAGGCATGGATAGCTTGGTCTGTTTCTTCTTGTGTGCGATGAAGGTGAGCTTCGACCACATCAACTAGTTGGTGGAGTTGGGCTAGTTCATCTCCTAAATCTGGTTCTCTTGATGGTAGGGGTGAAATGGACACTGCACAACTAGAATGAAGGGCCTGTTGTACCCCGCAGAATTCGACCTTAATTATGTTAGACATTTCCTCCTACTTAGCTTCTTGTTTCTCCACAATTTCTAGCAAAGCGTCGATTAGGCCTACTATGATGAAGTCAAAATCATCAATAGTGAGCACAGTCTTCATATTGGTCACGTTGGTTCTCGATTTCTTCCAGGAAGAAGGTTTTGGGGGAGAAACCTTCCTCTTGTTTAGGGGATCGGTCTCATCTCTAGGTGGTGTTACTTCACCTTGCTTCTGTTCAATTCCTTTTCCATTTATCTCTTCATCATTACCCCCTCGGTTAGGTGATACAAAAGCAGTCTTCCCTGAGGCATTTCTTAAGTCTTGAACCTCTTCAGTATTCTTCATTATGCTAGGTCTGGGTGTATCATGTTCTTTGTGTGTGGTTTGTGGGCTGTCAGGGTTAGACATATTTGTAGGGTATGCAGGAATAAGGAGGTTTGCCGACCAGTCCTTAGTGATCTCCTCAAGCCGTCTTCTTCTGTGAGTTTGTAGTATGACTGGAGATGCTCCTTATGTTCATCGGCTCGCGCTGTAAGGTATATGAAGTGTCAATATGCGCAGAACTTCATCAGGGGTTGAAACCTCTATAGGGTGTTTGAAGTCATGTGAGGTTCAACTTCGATGACTCTCTTCAGTTGAAGGTAATATGTATGAAAAACAACGTTCGGATTCCATTGTTTGTTCATATCACTCGAGTACCAGAGTGTGGTGAATTTCACAACAAGTGGCTCAAACAGTTCAATATTCGAGAAGGTCGCACCTTCCAACATCTCCTAGGCAAGAAAGGTGATGAGGATCAGGAGCCAGCTAAAGTGAAACTCGTATCCCTGATCCTGTGCTTCACGACAATCTAGTTTCAGTTGATTAACTTGGTACTTCACCCAGTTCATCTGTAGAGCTTCCACGCACTTCCCTGCAAGGTCAACGACAAAGCCTGTGACCTGCGTGGGTCATTTCTTCCTTACTAAATTTTTGTATATTAAATGGTAGGCTAGGCACACTGTGCCATTCTGGATGGAGGCTACCTTGTAGCCTCACATCCCCTTTTCAACATCGCCGTATGTATTCGTGATCCTCTGTGCTAGTGCATGATCTGTGGCTCTTCCTGGATAGAACTCCTACAGGTTGGGTCCTTGCATACTTAATCCTATGATCCTATGGATCAACGTAGGATTGACTGTGATACAACAGTCTAGCCATAAGTAGCCACCATGGTAACATGAAAGCAATAACTTGACACAAGCGTTGATTTCCTGGTGCCTTCCAAAGTAATGGATTTTCATGACTTTCAATAGGGTGGACTACATGAGGTTCATCATCCATGGCTAGGGGATTATCTTTGAGTTCTTCCCCTTCGTCCTGGTCAGGTATTTATATGGGGTGCACATAATGTAGTTCTTGTGATCTCCGAGGTTGAAATCACTGAACTTCAACACCACGATCTTGTCCTGCTGTGCTCGAACTGCACATATCCCCTTCGGGTGGTACGCAATAACCATGGTGTACTCAAAATCTCTTGGCACACTATCTCGACTCACCGTGTTGACCAGAGGCGGGATGTAGTTGGGAAATATGGTTGGGATCAACTTTGCATTTTCTAGGTCATCTCTGTGTTTGGTTCTCTTTTCCGCTGATGGTCGGGATGGTCTAGCTTCGTGAGCAGTTGATGGAGAGGCTTGCACTCCTCTCGTCGATGATTCTTGTACACCCACATACAACACTCTTTCATACATGACTCTCTCAGTCATGAGGGCGATGAGTACTTCCTTCACAGACTCTTCGAGTGCGCTAAGTTCTTCAGACATACATGCTCGTGGTTGAATATCTCAGGTTCGAAGAGTAACTACTCAATGCAATAGGATGGATGACAAGAGCACAGTGATCACTGTGCAAAACCAACTATTCTGCGGGCTCAGATAGTCACGGTTGGAAAAAGTGTTCTTGTTGCGTGGAACGATGGAATAAATAGATAACTTGGCAACAGATCTCTTGTAATGAGTGAGAAGCCTTCATTAACTTAGTTCTGTTCATTATGGCACAG
>JASDQU010013855.1:82256-93250 GCA_032191745.1 Picea mariana | reverse complement strand
AATGCTCTCACTGGGTTTTCTGCTCCCCAAACCCTCAAATTGATTGGTTACATTAAGCACATGAAATTCATCATCCTAGTTGACAGTGATAACACTCATAATTTCATTCATCACCACCTTTCTCAAGAAGTCAATTGCTATATTCGTGCTACCAACAATTTTCAAATCATGATTGCTAATGGTGGTTCCGTGAAATGTGGGGGGAATTGTGAAAATGTGCACCTACAAATTGGTTAGTATAACTTGAAATCTCACATGTTTGCTATTGACATGGGTGGTTGTGACATTGTGCTTGGTGTTTAATGGTTACACACTCTAGTCCCCATCACCATGCAATTCCAACATGAATTAACCATGAAATTCCAACAGGAAGGACAACAATATAAATTCCAAGGCATTACAACAATGTATCTGGAGATCATCAGTTCCCACCACATGGAAAAAATACTAAAACAAAGGACATTCTGGCATCATTTCCCAACTCCATTTCATTCAAGAAATTGAGACACCCCTGGTACACCCTAACCTTCAAGTAATCCTTTTCCGCCATTCCACTATTTTCCAAACTTCCCAGGGCCTTCCCCCTTCCTGTAGAGACCATGACCATTCCATTCCTTTAATCCCAAGAAGTATTCCTTGATTGGTTACATTAAGCACATGAAATTCATCATCCTAGTTGACAGTGACAACACTCATAATTTCATTCATCACCACCTTTATCAAGAAGTCAATTGCTATATTCGTGCTGCCAACAATTTTCAAATCATGATTGCTAATGGTGGTTCCATGAAATGTGGGGGGCGTTGTGAAAATGTGCACCTACAAATTGGTTAGTATAACCTGAAATCTCACATGTTTTCTATTGACATGGGTGGTTGTGACATTGTTCTTGGTGTTGAATGGTTACACACTCTTGGCCCCATCACCATGCAATTCCAACATGAATTAACCATTCAATTCCAATAGGAAGGACAATAATATAAATTCCAAGGCATTACAACAAGGTATCTGGAGATCATCAGTTCCCACCGCATGGAAAAAATACTAAAAAAAGGTCATTCTGGCATCATTTCCCAACTCCATTCCATTCAAGCAGTTGAGACACCCCTGGTACACCCTAACCTTCAAGCGATCCTTTCCTTCCATTCCACTATTTTCCAAACTCCCCAGGGCCTTCCCCCTTCCCGCAGAGACCATGACCATTCCATTCCTTTATTCCCAAGAAGTATTCCTCCAAATTTTCCAAGAATTGTTAGAAGCGGGTGTTATTTGTCCCAGTACTAGCCTATATTCTTCCCCTTTTTTCATGGTCCTCAAGAAGGAAGGAAATTGGTGCATGTGTCCTGATTTTTGATCCATTAACAAAATTACCATCAAAGAAAATTTTTGTGTTCCTGTCATAGATGAACTCAACGTGGATCAATACTTTACCAAACTTGAGCTACGTTCAGGCTACCACCAGATACATATGAAAGAGGAAGACATACCCAAGACTGCATTTCTCACTTATGTGGGCCACTATGAGTTCTTGGTCATGCCCTTCGGTCTCTGTAATGCTCCCTCCACTTTTCAAAGTTTCATAAGTCATGTTTTCCGTCCTTTCCTCCATTACTTTGTGTTAGTTTTCTTTGATGATATTCTCATTTATAGTAAAAGCTAGTCAACCCATCTCAACCATGTAGATCAAGTTCTTCATCTCCTCTCCAAGCACCAAATTTTCCTCGAACAGTCTAAATGTACTTTTAGTGCCTCTAAAGTTGAGTACCTGGGTCATATTGTTGGCAAGGATGGTGTAAGGGTGGATCCTAAGAAAATTGAAGCTATGAAGAATTGACCTTACTCTAAAACTCTTAAAATTTTGGGTGGTTTCCTGGGTTGAACGAGATATTATCTGTTATGAGGAAAATCTCTCTATGGCTAGGGGTAAACCACAACAAACATAATGACATGCAGAAATCAACTCTAATCCCAAGTATTCTATATAAATGAAATGCTAACAAAATAAGGCTAAGAACCTACCTCGTCCAGACGTTTGAAGAAGACCACTGTTGAGCACGTGACCCAAAGTTTAATACTTGCAAATTGTCCTCTACAACCAAGATACTCAAGCATATGGTGATAATATATAATGTTATCATATATATTATCATAATCCATTAACATACATGACAAATACACGCATGGAATAATAATTCAAATATTTGCAAGATATCAATTGGATGAGAAAATAATATTTCTATTAAAATAATCAGCATAAGTACATAGGTGACAAACTTCTGTAACGACACATATCAGAACTGAGAAACTAAGTCCCTCCAGCTAGGCCTCCACCACTTCAATCCTCCACCAAAGTAAAGCTCATATATAAGATTCAATGAGGTTCTCCATCACAAATAAGGAAGATCTTGGGGGATAAACAAAAGAGGTTCAGACTTTCAAGGACAAAGGTATGTAGACTCAATATGAAGTGAAATTTCTCCAAAGTGTTTTTGCTCTCAAAGTTGAATTTTTCTCCTCCAAGGCTTGGATATGGATCAATTTATAGCCTTCGAATGGAACTGAAGGGATGAGTCAGAGCGTTTCCAATATGTGGAAGGTCAAGGATCATGGATCTCGTGAAATGGCATGGAAACCTGACATACTTTTTAATTTTGAGCACCAAACCCAATGTACACGGGATGTAGTGGAGAAACCTGCATATACTCTTGCTGTATAAATGATAGGGCACGTACATGTGGAAAAATGTGCATTTTGGCTCTAGCATGAATAAAAAAGGGACTTCAAGTTTGCATAGGGAATTGAAGGTCATCCAAGCAAGTTGCATGGAGTGAGGCAAAATTTGCTGTAACATTATCACAAGTTTGTTAAGAATTATGGAAAAATTATGGCTCCTCTCACAACTCTCCTTAAAAAGGATGCTTTCAGTTGGACTCTAGCAGCTGACCAATCCTTCCAAGCCTTGAAAAAATCTATGTGCATTACTCCTATATTGGCCTTACCTGACTTCACCAAGAAATTTTTTTTGGAATGTGATACATCCGAGAGAGGAATCAGATCAGTCCTCATGGAAGAGGGACGAACTTTGGCTTTCACCAACAAATAGTTGTCGAACCGATATTTGGGCCAATTGATTTATGAAAAGGAAATGTTGGCTATTTTTCATGCAGTGGATCTCTAGCGCCCTTATCTATTGGGACAACGCTTCCAAATTAAAATGGATCATCAAACCCTTAAGTACTTCCTGGAACAATGAATTTCATCCCTGGAGTAAAAAAAATGGGTGACCAGGCTGTTTGGATATGATCATGAGATTGTTTACAAGAAGGGAAAATAAAATGTGGTGGTTGATGTTATTTCCAGGAAATATGAAGAACAAGGGTCCCTCTTTTCCCTCTCATTCATTGTAGCATACTGGCTTTAGGCTGTTCGAGAGGAATGGTTTCAAGACCCCAAAATTTATAGCCTAATAAAAAAACTTCAACATGATCCACACGCTGCTCTAGGGTACTCTTGGCACAATGACAAGTTTCACTATAAAGGTCGCTTGTATTTAAGCAAACAATTGGCCCTTAAACCCAAGGTGCTCTTTGAGTTTCAAACTTCACCTACAATGGGCCATTAAGGTTTACCAAAACTTATGAACAAGTAAAAAAATATTTCTTCTAGGATGGTATGAAATATGACATCCACATATTTGTGGCCGAATGTGATACATGTCAACGCAATAAGGGAGAGACTGCCAAACCTCTTGGTACACTCCAACCACTTCCACTTCCACCTACTATTTGGATGAACATTTCCATGGATTTCATTGTTGGATTTTCTAAATCAGGCAATAAGTCAGTCATCATGGTGGTAGTGGATCGTCTTTCCAAATATGCTCAATTTTGTGCTCTTCAAAACCCGTTCACAACATCCCCAATGGATCAAATTATTATGGATAATATCTTCAAACTCCATGGAATGCCTCATTATATTGTTTCTGACCATAATCCCACATTTACCAACAATTTCTGGAAAGAACTATTCAGGCTCCATGGAACTCAATTGCATCTCAACATAGCTTATCATCCCCAGAATGATGGCGAAATGGAAGTGGTCAAAAAGTGTTTAGAAACATATTTGAGGTGTTTTGTGTCTGACAAACAACATCAATGGGTTCATTGGTTACCCCTAGTTGAATGGTGGTACAACACCTCTTATCATACTACCACTTGCATGACTCCTTTTGAAGCATTCTACAAAAAAATCCACCATTGGTTCTCCCATACATTCCCAACGTCTCGAAGGTTCAAAAGGTTGATCGCAATCTTATTGTCCGAATGAAAATTCTCCATACTCTCAAAGACAATTTGGTAATGGCTCAAAATTACATGAAGCATAAGGAATATTAGGGTCATTATGAACGTCAATTTGTGGAAGGGGATTAGGTTTTTCTCCACCTCCAACCATACATGCAGACTTCACTCAAATCCCATCAGTCTCAAAAACTTGCACCAAAATTTTATGGTCCTTATACTATTATTAAACGTGTGGGGCCAATGGCCTATCGATTATATTTTCCTAGTCACTCCAAGATACATCCTTTTTTTCATGTCTCATTCTTGAAGAAAGTAATTGGCACCAAATTCCATACTCAGACCAACCTGCTTGAGTTGGATAAAGAAGGTTCCATTTGGTTGCAGCCACAAACAATATTGGAATAGAGAGAGAATCATCTCCATCAATGCACCATCAAGGAAATTTTGGTTCACTGGAAGGATACTCCACCAGAAGATGCCACCTAGGAACCGACTATCATTATGCAATAATTTCCTCATATTAAGCCTTGAGGACAAGGCTCTTTCTCAAGGGGGAGGGCATGTTAGGGACCTAACCCCTCACATAGATAGAATACTATATTTTCCATATAATAAAGGCCAACATTAGATAATAAGGCTTAAATATATTTTCCAAGTAATAAAGACCGACATTAGTTAGTAAGGCCTATTTAATAAATGTGAACAAATCAATGTAAGAAGACCTAATAGAAGCTTCCGATTCTAGAAATATCTTCCTTTAGAGTGTTCTTTAGAAGATAGAATTCGTATAAATAAGAGTAGGAGGAAAGATGAATCTTGTCTTGAGAATTATTGTAATAGAGATATGATTTGCTAGAGGTTGGCCCCTCGAAGAGGAAAA
Source organism: Picea mariana (assembly GCA_032191745.1). Classification (NCBI taxonomy): domain Eukaryota; kingdom Viridiplantae; phylum Streptophyta; class Pinopsida; order Pinales; family Pinaceae; genus Picea; species Picea mariana. The sequence goes on along the minus strand of JASDQU010013855.1, from coordinate 88,069 downwards.
TGAACATTTCTTTCTTTGAATAAAGGTATTATTTCTACTGTTGCTCTTCTCATATTTTGTTGTTCCATTACTATCTACTGAATATTCCTGTTTCTGCATATTGTATTACATCTGGTACCTTACAGAATGCAATAAAAAATACCATACATGAATTGTTGAAGTTTGAAATCATATGTCCTAGTACTAGACCCTACTCATCATTGATGGTCATGGCATTAAAGAAGGAATGTAATTGGCACATGTGTCATGATTTTTGGGCTCTCAATAAGTTAAAAATATAAAATAGATTCCCCATCCCAGTTATTGATGGTATCTTGGTCGAACTTCATGGAGCCAAGTTTTTCACTAAACTTGACTTTTGTTTTAGATACCACCAAATATAGATAAAAGAGGCAGACATCCCTTAGACAACCTTCCAAAAACATGAGGGTCATTATGGGTTTTTAGTGATGCCATTTGGCCTTTGCACTGCTCCATCCACCTTTTAGAGTCTCATGAATACAATTTTTTGATCATTTCTATGTAGTTTTGTGTTGGAATTCTTTGATGACATCTTGATACAACAAAACCTAGGAGTACCACATATAGCATGCCGATTGAGACTTGCAACTCTTGCGGGACCACCCACTATTCCTAAAGTGATCCGAATGTTCTTTTGGGGATTTAGAGGTTTAACACTTGGGTCACATTGTCAATAAGGATGGAGTATGGATAGATCCCATGAAAGTGGAAGTTATGAAAGATTATTCCCCAACCAAGACGTTGAAGAGAATGTGTGGGTTCTTAAGAATTACCAGCTACTATAAGAAGTTTGTAAAAGTTATGGAAAATTTGATACTTCCTTAACATCACTGCTAAAAAAAATGCCTTTGTATGAAACAAGGTATCCAAGCAAGCCTTCTTAGATTTGAAGGATTCCATGTGAACTACTCCAGTATTGGTAATGCCATATTTTACTAATACTTTTGTCTTAGAATGCGATGCCTTGGGAAAAGGTCTTGGAGTAGTTTCAATGCAATAATGATGCCTCTTGGAATTCACTATTCAGTAGTTGTGTGACCACGATTTGGGTAAATCCACATATGAGAAAGAGATGATTTGTATCCTTCATGTAGTGGAGACCTGACACCCCTATATCATAGGGTGGTGTTTCCAGATCAATACCGACCATCATAATTTGAATTATTTTTAAAACAAAGGTTATCATCATGAGAGCAACATAAGTGATTCACCAAGATGATGGGGTATGATTATGAGATTATCTATAAGAAGGGTAAGGAAATTGTGTTAGTTGATGTTTTATCTAGGTAAATTGAGGTGGATGGATCCTTCTTTGTATTATCTTACCTATTCCAAGTTTACTATAGGAATCCTATCAAGAATTAAGGAAAATGAAACTATAGTTCAACTCATCCAAAGGATTTAGGAAGATCCCAGCCCTCCTAAAGAGTATACATGGAAGCCAATACATTGAGGTATAAAGGGTGCATTGCTTGGTAAATAATTCTAACTTAAAACAAAGGGTTTTAGAGGAATTGCATTCATCACCTATAGCGAGTCACTCTGGATTTCATAAAACCTGTAAAGAGATAAGCACCTATTCTTTTGGGAAGGCATGAAAATAGAAATATAGAATTTTGTAACAATCTATGAAACTTGCCAATGAAATAATGATGAGATAGTGAAGATTCTATGGGTCTTGCTACCACTACCAATCCCGACACATATATGGACTAAAATCTTTATGGATTTTATAGTTGGACTCTTGAGAGTGGGTAACAAATAAGTGATCATGCTAGTAGTCAACCATATTTTTGAATATGCTTATTTTTGTGCCTTATCATAGCCATTTACCCCCTCCTTAGATGCCCAAGTATTCATGGATCATTTTTAGTTACATGGCATGCCCACTTCCATTGTCTTGGATCGGGATCCTACCTTCACTAGCAAATTTTTGTACGGGTTATTTAAACTTCAAGGTACCCAATTGAACATTAGCATTGTGTATCACCCCCAAACATATGGTAAAACTGAAGTGGTTGACAAGTGTTGAGAAACCTATTTTTGGTGCTTCACTTTTGGAAAACCACACCAATGGGGAAAATGGCTTCCCTTTATAGAATGGTTGTATAATACCACTTATCATTGTTACACATCAAATTTCCACACCTAGGTACCTCGCCCTAAGTGTTAGACGTGTCGTAAAAGTGTCATATGTACCTTGCTAAGTGTCGCATAGACCATGACACCATGAAATAACATAGGTCACAATCCCTAGTCAATGTGGAGGAGAAATATATTATATGAAGGTCAAAATACTATGTGCACATGAATTAATTATTAATATTCATGAAAAGGAAATTATTTTAGTGTGAGAATCCACCTCACATTTGGTTTCTATTTTTAAGGAGAGGTTGAGGATCTCATGGATGGTTGAAATATTTCCTCAAAATCCTTGAGAGATATTTCCTCCCTAAAATCCTTAAGAGATATTTTCTCCCTAAATATCTTGGAGATCCCATTTTAGTGGATTTGATGAGTGATCCTATCCATGGTGGTTAAGTCTCCAAATCCTATATAATGAAGGATTTCCATAGAGAAGGCAGGCAGATTAGAGGTATCAAACTTATAATCTTGGAAGAAATCTTTTAGATATCAAACTTATGATCTTGGGAGCGTCGTGCAAGGGCTGAACGAGGAGGACCTGGAGAGGCTGCTGCAACTTCATCTACATATTGTAAGTGTCTTTGTAATGTTATCATTAATATATGCTTGGCCTATTTCCTTCTAATTTATGTATCTTTAAATATGCTTGTCTATTATGGATGAATTTGGTTTAAACTAATCTTGGTAGAGTAGAAAGTATTTGTTTTTCTTTGCTGTCCATTGCATTGCAGGTATCATGTCGTGCTAAGGAGATTGAAGATCAAGTTCAGATTGGATAAAGTGAGGACAAGCTTCGAAACAAAGTACATCATACCTTCTCCCTCTCTTTATTTTGATTAGTTTAACTATATTTAAAGGGATGTTAGTGTCCATTTGCATATTTCTTTCTCGGTATTAGGGGTCTAGAATCCGAGGGAAGATCCACCTGTCCGCATGGGGATTTTTCTGTAACATGAATTGGAAACTTCATTGGGGATCAAATATTTTGGTTTATTTCCTTGGTTTGTATCTACCTCTGTCCCAATTTTATATCATTTTTATTGTTTCTTCCTGATCTATTTCCTTTCTCCCCTCTTCATTGACAATTTCACAAAATTCTGGAAATTTTGGGTGATTTTTTCTGAGTTTTAAGCCTCTGTTTTGAGTTTCTAGGAAGGGTAGTGCTCCATTGTAGTGTATATCAGAGTGTTGATCTGTAATCAACGCTCCACTATAGTGTATATCAGAGTGCTACAACGCTCTGTACCCTTGAAAACATGAGCGTTGATCCCCCTTTTTAGTGATTTCTGCCCTTTTCTGCTAAGTTTTTCTCAATCTATCTTGCATATATTTTTTCCCAAAGTCTGTAGTTTGGCTTGTGACTTTGTTTGGGTTGAATATTTGGTACTTATCACTTTTTTATTTTTATTTTTTGAGCTTGCAACCTTTTCCAAATTGCGAGATTTATTCACCTTGTTTTTCTTGGTTTGGTTTGAATCTTGCAAAGTTTTTGGTTATCTAACTGATTGAAAAGGTCTGCAAAGGTTTGTTGGTATTACTTTACTTTTCAAATATTTCCTTTTTGAATGATTTGAGACTTTATGCTTACCACAACCTAGCTTTAATTTCTCTTTCTTGTTGCTTGTTTTGTCAAGACATTTGAGTGATTCCTCTTTGTCCCTATCAATTTTTGGATTCTTCTCTGAACTTTCTTGTACTCCTTGAATGCTTGTCAATTGTCGAGTCCTTGATTGAGTGAGTTATATTATTTCAGTTCTCGTTATCCCGTGAGTGCATGATTTGTTTGAAATCCTTTTTTCTTCATGCCTTTTATATCTACATTCGACTCTTTCATTTCGATTGAAAGTAATGGAGTGTTAAAGTATTTACTTGTTGTTTCATCAGATATTAGAATCAAACGAAGAAGATAGTTGCATTCTTTCTTTTGGGTAGTGTAGATAACTAAGTTACATTTAGAATATTTCATTTTGGAATTGGGTTTTTTTTTTTGAAGAAAGTTGAACCTCTTCTCCATCCCGTATGTAGGATTCATTGAAGAAAAATATTTGCATCTCATTTTTCTGCATTCTTTTGGAGTTGAGTCTACAACATCATCAATTTCACTTAATCACCCTTGAGTAAACAACAAACCTAAAATGAAGCTCTTATAAAATTGATCAGATACTTTATATTTTCTGGTAGTGAAACTACATTAGCAAGTATAGGGATTTGGAATGGGTTGTGAGGATAATTTTCCAAATCCATCAGAAAAAACATAGAATCTTGTGCTAGGGAGTGGTAAATCCAATTGTTCATATAAGCATAGCTGAGATCCCCCTCTCACACAGGGGTTAAACACAAGGTCGCGTGTGGGAGAGCATTGAATATTTCCCCTCCGAAGATTAACCCATGTAGAAAACATATCGTATATTGGGGGTTGTTTCTGAGAAACGAATAGCTTCATTTGGTCTTGGAGCTTTGTGAATCCTGAATCCGTTCGTGGTTCTTAGTAGTATTCTGGTCCACTTGTCTTCAATTCTCTTGAATAATTTTAGACTTGTTATCCTACCCATACATTCCTTCCCAACTATCGAATGTACTCGCCCATAGACTGACTGTGAGTTGGTAACCTTAGTGGCCTATGTTTGTAGGGTTGATGCACAGGTGATGGAGAAGGGGAGTCTTCATTGAACCTGGGCCAAATGTTGGTCGAACTCACTTGGGCTCCTTAGAGGGTACACCCATGGGTAAAACTGTGTGCGAACTTGCACCAAGCGTAAGTCCTTTAAGAATGTCGCCAACGTAATTGATCCACCCTTTCTATCCCAACACCTTCCTATATTGATCTCGCAAATTTGGATTTCATCACCAACTAGTGGTTTCATTTTGGGAAGCTTTGTTTGATTATTTGCTTCTTAGATTTGTAGTGTGTGCTATTTGTTTTCCTTAGTGGACTTTAGGTCGAGTCAGTGTCAATTTTTTCAACTCTTGGGAGTACCATTGGAGGAACCCCTTTTCCTGGGGAACCTTTCACCTTTCCTTCTTTTGGAAATGTTGGTCCTCCATGCATTGCCACAATGAGTATTCCAGTATTCATGATTGGATTATAGGTTTGGTTTTTCCCCACTCCAGTGATATCGAATATTCCCAGTGCTTAAGATGCACCTAATGCTTCGCATGTAAGAACACCATCCACACATCAACCTCATGTTGACCTTTCTCCTTCTTCACCCGTCAGGTCTCCTTCCCTTTCTCCTTCTTTTCCTAGTGAAATATCTAAAGTGAGTAACCAGGTTGATAAGAAGAAGAAGAAATGGAAAGAGAAGAATAAGAAGAACCAGAAAGAGACCAAGCATACAACCACATCAGATAATGTTGGATCCAAGAAACCAACTACTATTAATCATACTGGGAGTGTTGATAAAGTCAACAAGTCTAAAATGAAGAATCCTAAACCCAAACTCCCTTGTAGGATTTGTAAGGGTAACCACTTTCTGAGGGATTTCCCTGGTCTGCCCAAGGTCTTTGAAATGTGGTCTTCCACATCATCAACCCCTATGGGACATGCTGGTGACACCTCGTCATCTAGTGACATTAAGGTTGGTAAGAAGAAGAGAACTGTCAAATTTCCTTGCTTGTTATGTGAAGGCGATCATTACTCTTACCTT
>JASDQU010013855.1:23448-53161 GCA_032191745.1 Picea mariana | reverse complement strand
AATTTTTTACTTCAATTATCACAATCCAATCCAATCCCATGGTTAACGAAATCACAATGTTAAATTGTTTGAATAGATGTAATCTCAAAAACTTGTTTAAAAAGAACCAAAATATCTATTTGATTTAAACCATTTTCCCTACATTTCAAGTTGCAAGTTGGATTTGTGGATGGTGGATAAATTCCTTGGGCCAAAACTTTCTAAAAATACAATCTTATTAATCAAAATTAAGCTTAAATTATATATTTGTAATATATGTTCTCATATTTTTGTGTTTGTGGTCGTATTTGAATTTTAGCATTTGTCATACTTATTAGACTATACCTCGCTTAAATTATATATTTGTAATATATGTTCTCATAGTTTTGTGTTTGTGGTCGTATTTGAATTTTAGCATTTGTCATATTTATTAGACTATACCTCTCAGTTTGTGGGATAAATAACCCATTTACATAGTAATTTGACTATTAAAATTTCTAGAAATATACACTCAACAAAATAACTAGACTTTACTTTATAACTACCAACCTCTTTACAATATTATAATACATATTTTAAAATATACATTTTGACCATGGTTGAAATTCATGAAATATAAAATAATCTTACATTTTGCCCAAAATAACTAGACTTTACTTTATAACTACCAACCTCTTTACAATATTATAATACATATTTTAAAATTTACATTTTGACCATGGTTAAAATTCATGAAATATAAAATAATCTTACATTTTGCCCACTGTTGAAATTAGTGTACGTTCTTAAATGAATGTACCATGTATGTATTTAACATTATAATAATACAACTCATTAAAGAAAGAGAATGTCAATGTGTAGTGATTGTTTGTGATGTATTATTTGTACAATATATATTTAAATTTAAGATTTGAAAATGTTATGATTAAATATTTTAAGATTGTATTTAATAATTTAGTTAAGAGATAATGTATTTATATATTTGAGTTTTATTAAAAAATAAAAATAAAAATTGATTTTGTAGAGATGTTGGATATTATTAAATTAGAATTGGGAATAGTGATGAATGGAGCATATCTTTAAAGATAATGGAAGAGTTGTATGAATGAGTGGTTATGCTATCTGGATTTTTGAAGTTGATGAATGAAGTGTTCAAACTTTAATAGAAAAATTTATAGTTATATATTTGGAAGATATATTGGTGTTGATAAAGATAAAAGAGGAGTTCATGATGCATTTGATGTAAGTGTTGGAGGAGTGAAAGAAAGAGAGTATGATAATACATGTATAGATGTGTTTGAGAAAGTGAGAAAAATCTTTGAGTGGTCCACTATGAACAAATTTCAAGGTAAAAAGCTTTCATGGATGGGAAAGATTAGAGTGAAATAACACAAAGAAGTTTTAACTTGGTGAGAAGAAAGTGATTAAGAAGCAAGTGTTGACAATGGCTTTAATATACTTTGGAATAATGTTCTAAGTGGATTATGAAGTATGTGGAATGACACTTGTAGTGATAGGAAAATGAGAAGTTCATTGCATTATTAAATGACTATAAAGAAGAAATACTTGATGTATGATCATGAAATTTATGCAATTATTCAAGAATTAAAAAGTGGAGAAAAGATTTGTGTTCAAATATTTTTTTTGTACACTAATAATTAGCTATTGCATACTCAAGGTTGAACCAGAGGTACATGAAGTGGGTTGAGTGCATGCATATCTTCTTAGACACATTAAATTATATATTAAGAATATCCAATAGAGTTGTTGGTACCTTTTTTGGAAGGACATCACTATTAACTATTATGACCAAGTTGGATATTGTAATACCCCCTTTCTAAACCCACGATTATATGTAATTAATCATTGTCGTGCGATGTACTGTAAATATTGTAAATGTATTATTGCTTTAATTGCAAAATTCCAACCATTGACTGTGGGGGTGAAGCCTTAAAAGTATTGACCATGATACCACTAGAGGGATTGGTGAGGGGGCAGAGAAAGGGAACTCATGTGTAAAAGACCCAAGGCATCTTGATGAATGAAGACGGGGAAATAACCAAATTTCATCTGGCTTACAGTTGAAGCAAGATAGTTAATAAGAAGAGGTTGGTAGTTGAAAACCCAACCACCCCAATGAAATAAAGTATGGAAGGTTGGTTGGGACAATAGAATACTGTTATCCAAAGGTACCAAAAAGAGTACCATTTATACAAACCCAAATTAACCCCATGGGTCCCTTTTAACAGAAGAAATAAGGGTACAAGTCAAGAACCTTCCCCAACAGTTATGTGCAGGAGAATACACGAGTGCAGAAAACATGGGAGACAAAGAGAGAGACCAGATGAAAGTTTGGGTCTGAGAAGGAAGAACACATGGGTGTGCACAGGAGTGTTTGTGAAAGGGGAGATAGAGTGGGAGAGCTTTGGGTCCTAAGTTTAGAAGTCTGTGGAAGACCTGAGGAACAAAGAATGTTGTGAGAAATTAGTAGTAAACCTCATGAAGGTGTGATGGGTAGAGACAAATCAAGTGGTAAAGATGGTCTGAGTAGATGGCCATGCTAGCGAGAGAGGAAAGTCATGCAACAAAGGAAAACACCCGTGCAAAGAAGGGAACACTCCAGGGTGTATATCTGATTAAATGAGACCTAGGAAGTGTGCCCAGGAGAAGAGAGATCGGGATGGAATGGAGAAGACCCTTCAAGAAAATCAAGAAAATAAAAATTCGATATCAAGGATACAAAAAGATTTTGACGAAGTTATCAAGGATAAAAAAGAAGAGATTTCTCATTTAAAAGATCATAATAAAAAATTACTTGCACAAATCAACAAAGCAAGGAAGAAATGCAATAAAAAATTAGAACGAGAAAAGGAAAATCTCGAGAAGGTCCTATCAAAAAATAATGAAGAATATTCTTGTTTGAAGAACCTTAATCAAAGGTTACTTGAACAAATGAAAAAGATGAAATAAGAAGAAGCTGAGAAGAAATACATCAACAAGGTTGACAAATCAGAGAATAAAGAAGACTCATGTCTAAAAAGTCATAATCAAAACCTACTTAAGAAAATTAAGAATATTGAAAATGATAAGAAGTCATTGGAGAACAAGTTATAACAAATCCATGAAGAAGCATCAAATTCCTTAGGTGTAAAAATCCAAGTTGTGGAACAGGGAAAAAATACATATCCAATCGACATCACAACTCAAGAAGATGCCAACCTATTTGAGGAAAATACATATAGGGATGTTGGAGTACAAACATTGGAAATTCCAAGTGTACTGACTAATATAAGTTCATCAATTAACAATGCAACATCAATGCATGAATAAAAGATGGCTTTGAAAGAAAATCAAGAAAATGCTACAAGTACAAAAAGGGAAAAGAATGCTACAAGAACTCCTTATCGACATCCAGATCATAAGAGAAGATATCATAACCAATTATATTATCAATATGGCTCAGGACGAAAAAAACTAACTTAACTTCATTAAAATATTGATATCAACACAATGAAGTCTCATAATAACAATTCACATGGAAGTGCAACACCCCGAAAATCATTGAATTAGGATAGTCAAATCCTTTCACAATCCGACAGTTCTACTCAACTCTTCATCACTCATATCGTCTCATATCATCAATCTTGACAACACAAAAAATAGAAAATCATGCGAAGACATTGCGAGCTAGAACGAAGATGTAAGTCTCTCCATATTTATTCTTTGAGGACAAAGAATTTCTAAAGGGGAAGGAAATGCAACAAACATAAATATATATAAAATATATAAATATTAATATTAATGAATAACTAATAATTAACAATTAATTACTAATAAAGAGACACCTCATATGAAAGGTCATGTCTCTTATGAAAGGGCACCCCTGCGTGGGTATATATATACAACCCTCATTTCTCATTTGTAATCTATCTCATTCATTCTTATACATTTACTCAATATATTATTATTTCATTCTAAATGGATTACTTCATATTCCAAGTATTTTGGGTATTTCATGTATGAACCATATTGGTTCACCACATTAAACTCAATATTCTAAAGAAATAAACATAATGAATGTGAGAACTTATCTTATTAATAAATAGGAAACCCACTACATAGGATCATTGTTCCACCCAACCATAGACTTGTTTCTCCATCTCTCAACAGTAAGTCACCCCCAAGATGGGGCTATGAATTCATAGGAGACAGTGATTCCTAAGACTATCTATTGTCTCCTCTTAGCAAAATAATTCCTACAACTTTTCCAATCCACCAACTCTCTTTCCCCTCAACCTACACAACCCAAGGAATGAGATACCCTTCTCTGCCATGCAGCCCCTTAGGCTATCCCACTTCCATCCAAGATTCCAACACAAATGGATATGAAATATCTCTATTGGGGACTCCAGGAATCTACAGTTGCAACATGAATTTTCACAATGAAAATTTACTTTCTCCCTTGACAATTTCTTGAACATAATATTATTCACAGGTCTATATCTTATCTCTCCATGAAATTACAACTCCAATAAGCTATTATACATGCCCATCATGTTCGCCTTCAATATTTGACACTCAGAACTCCCTTGTTTTCCAAAAAATTGCATGTAAAAATTTATCTCCTTTCCCATACATATTTCCTTTTCTCCCATGTATGATAAATATCCCAATTCCCAAGGTTAATTGTACTCATTCCCATCCTCGTAATAATGTTGTGAGGTGACTTTACACACCAAATCTCTTACATGTATTCAATGACAAAGGCTTGGAAACACTCAAAAGGAAATATAAGGTTCATAGTAAAGATCATTTTGAAAGATGGTTTGGGTTTAATAGGCATGGGTAATCCTACCCTCATGGACCCGTTTGTAGCCATCGATACATTTTATTTATTACTCTTTAATATACATCATTTACATATTAAATCACTTTGTATGCAGCCATACAACATATATATTTACATTATACATTTCTAAACTGAGGATTAAAAATGAGGATGTTACATTCCCCTCCCCCTATGATTTTCTCTATCCTCAGTGCACATTACCATACAATATTAAATATTTATATACATAATTTTTTACATCCAAATACTTGATAATTCCATAACTTAATGACTCGCGCAACAATTCCAACTAGAAAATTTTGTTCCCCTCAACCTGCACATCCCAAGGAATGGGATATGACATTGATTGGATATGACACCTCAAATTTGTGGCTCTAGGAACTTTAGCTTCCAAAATGGAGTCTTTGTACACTTATGTACAAATGTGTACTCATATTTCTTCAAAATTTGCAAAACATTATGAGCACTCCTCCCACATGGCCTCCTTGTGCTCTCATGTGGCATATTTAGGACCATAGTAGGTTTGTTGTACCTTTAATAGGCCAATGGATTTGTTCTTAATAAAATTAAATTTTCAGTCTACGATTCATGTTGACTCCACTCAAAATTCCCCCTCGTGTTCCACCTGGATCACAGTCCAATCAATCACATGGTTAGGATCAGGTACATACTTCTTTAATAAAGACAGATGGAACAAATTATGAATTCTCATGGATTCAGGTAATTCAAGCATGTATGCAACTACACTTGTCCTCTCTAGGACTTAAAATGGTCGATAGTGTCTCACTACCAACTTTGGGAAACTTCCCAATCTCAACAAGATCCTCTTGGATTTAACTTTTAAAAACACATACTCTCCCACTTTGAATTCCATATAAGTTTTTCCTTTGTTGGTATAAATATTTTTCATATCCTGTGCAACCTTTAAATTTTGCTTGATCTTTACTATCCACTCTTCCATTTTCATTAATAATTCTGGCTCAATAACAGGTTTGTTCATTAGGTTATCCCAACTCACTAGTGTGTTGTATTTTCTGCAATATAGTCTTCAAATGGGATCATCTTCAATGATTCCTGACACCCATTGTTGTAATCAAATTCAACTAAATGAATATATTCCTCCCACCTAGAAAGCTTGTTTATTACATACATTCTCAATGTATTTTCAACTATCTAGATAATCCTCTTTGTCTACCCATATGACTCTGGGTGATATGTTGTATTGAAATTCAAATTAGTCATAAATCCCTTCCAAAAATTGGAATTGAACTTGGGATTTGTATCTGACACTAATTCCTTAGGCACACCATGTAGCCTATCAATCTCTTTCATGTAAATATTTGTAATATTAGTTTCCTTGTGAGTTATTTTCACCATAATGAAATGTTCAACCGTTGTAATCTTGTCCATCACTACCATGATAGAATCATGTTTCTTTGTTGTCTTGGGAAACTTGGTAATGAAATCTATAGTAATTAATTCCCATCCCATTCGGGAATGGCCAATGGATGTAGAAATCTCGTTGGATGTCTGTTCTCAGCCTTTACCTTCTGGAATTCCATGCATCTGGCTAAATAATCAATCACGTATCTCTTCATACTTGGCTAAAAATATTTTCCTCTTGCTGGATTTTCTGGTACCCCAGTTATCCAATGTATTGTACATTGTGCATCTATTTTAGAACTAAATTTCCCAATTTTCGAGAATTGGGAACATAAATTATATTCTTGAACAAAAGGATTCCATCTTCTTCTAGCTTGTAATCTTTATATTCGTAATGTCCCTCCATTTAAAAATATTTGAATATTTTAATTTTGATTATTTATGTTGAGGAAGTTTTTGAGGAAAAATACTTATGCTAAAACTATATCATCATAAACCTTGATGATGATGAATATTTTTGTAAATACAAATTTATTAAAGAAACCAATGAATTAGAGGTTGTCACACTAAGAAAGGATATTCAAAAGAAAAATATGCAGAATAGCTCAAAATTTCTGGATGACATTATCAGCAGTCAGAAATCTCATCTTGACAAGTCCAGACTTGGATACAATCAGACAGAAAAGGGATCAAGCTCCAAAACAACAGAGCAAGAAACAAATCGAAAGAGCTATGCAGAAACAATCAAAGAGGATAGGAAGATATACAAGGAAGATTATAGGGACACTCCTCCACCAAGAAGATTCAGATTTCAGAATCAACAATAGACAGATAGGCCTCAAGAAGAAGAAGTATTCATAAGAGCACCTCCTTTCAAAAGATCTTCAACTCCCAGGTATCAAACTATATTTTTTGGTTTATGCTATGCATGTAATAATTTTGGACATAAAGCTGTGAATTGCAGAGCTAACAATAGGAACAATAACAACTTTGAGAGTTATACACAAAGGGATTATTCAAGGAGACCTAGTGACACACAAAGAAGAAGTCACAACAAGTTTGAATCTTTGAGCACTGAAGTTGAATGTTACAAATGTAACAATTTTGGACACATGGACAAGGATTGTAGAATGACAGTCCCTCCTAAAGAACCTCAACAGAATATCAATAGTCACAAAAAGGAACCTCAGAAAACGACATGGATAAGAAAGCAAGATCAATATAACAATGAATAATGCACATTCACTCTACAATATAAGCAGAATAAACACGGTTGGTATGTTGACAGTGGATGTTCAAAACACATGACAGGTGATAAAGACAAATTTCTTACATTATGAAAAGAAAAAAAATGGATCGGTCTCCTTCGGAAATGATAACTCATCCAAAATCATTGGAGAAGGCACAATTCGAATTGGGAACAAGAATGAAAAGGCACAAAATGTTCTACTGGTAGAAGATATGAAACATAATCTTCTAAATGTGAGTAAAATGTGTGACCAAGGTCATAAACTTACTTTCGATTCAGAAAAGTGTGAGATAAGAAAATAAGGATCAGGGAAATTGGTCAGTATAGCTGCAAGAAATTCAAACAACATATATGTGTTAAGTGAAATTAGAAATGAAAAATGTTGTCTAGGAAAGGAAGATGAAAGTTGGATATGGCATAGAAGAATGGGTCACATGAATTTTGATAACCTTGTCAAAGTCAGAAAAAGAGAAGAAGTCAGAGAAATGCCCCAGATCACGAAACCAACCAACACTTTATGCAAGCATTGTCAACAAGGAAAACAAACAAAGACCAGGTTCAAATCAAAGGAATATTCAACAACAAGACCACTGGAAATTGTGCACACTGATCTAGTTGGAACAACTACAACAAAGGGATTAAAAGGTGAAAAATACTTTGTGTTATTAGTTGATGATTATACAAGAATGACTGTAGTTTACTTTCTCAAGAACAAGTCAGAAGATTTTGAAAAATTCAAGATCTACAAGGAAATGGTTGAAAATGAGATGGATTCAAGAATCAAATGTTTGAGATCTGATAATGGAGGAGAGTTCACTTCAAAGGAATTTATGGACAATTGTAGCAGTCATGGAATAAAAAGGCAATTCTTCATTACTAGGACACCTCAACATAATGGAGTTGTTGAAAGAAAAAACATGACAGTACAAGAAATGACTCGAACAATGCTAATGGATTCCAAATTGACAGATATATTTTGGACACAGGCAGTGCATACAACAGTTCACATTCAAAACAGAGTAATGCTCAGAAACAACACTGATAAAACTCCCTACGAGCTATGGAAAGGAAGACCAGCAAATGTGAAGCACTTCAAAGTTTTTGGAAGAAAATGCTACATCAAAAGAGAAGATGGTAGAATGGGACAGTTTGACTCTCGTGTGGACAAAGGAATACTTTTTGGTTACTCAAGTACAAGGAAAGCATAAAAGTGTTACAATATAAGATTGAACAAAGTTGTGGAAAGCATCAACATAACAATTGATGAAACGGGTAGACCAAAATCAAAGGAAGAAGAAAACAAATCAATGGAACAACTTTTTGAAGAAGTAGATGAAAAATAAGTAGAAGAGGAAGATGAAGATGAAGAGAATCCGACAGAAGCAGAAGAGCAAGTTCAGAAAGTATCTCTAAAGACACCTAGAAAACAAGTATAGAAGAATCATCCTTCAAATTAGATTATTGGAAACAAAGATGCAGGAGTTGAGACTAGAAGAAAAATTCGTTCACAAGAACAAACACACCTAGCACTATTATCTACAATTAAACCAAATTGTTTTGAAGAAGCCAGCAAGGATGAATTTTGGAATAAGGCCACAGATGAAGAATTGGATCAAATAGAGAAAAATGACACTTGGGAATTGGTTTCAAGACCAAAGAATAAGAATATGATTGGCACAAAATGAGTTTTTAGGAATAAATTGAATGAATATGGACAGGTTACAAGGAACAAAGCTAGATTGGTATGTAAAGGATATGCACAGATTGAAGGAATCGACTTTGAAGAGACATTTTCCCCAGTTGTCAGAATGGAAACAATCCATTTACTTTTAGCTTATGCATGCTCCAAAAATATTAAAGTATATCAGATGGACATAAAATCATCTTTTCTAAATGGGGAACTTGAAGAAGAAGTCTACATTGAACAACCAGAAGGATTTCAGTTGTCAGAGAACATAGACTATGTATGTAAATTAAAAATGGCCTTGTATGGTTTAAAACAGGCTCCTAGAGCATGGTACTCCAGACTGGATAAGTATCTGCAACAAGCAGGGTTCAGAAAAAGAAGTGTAGACAACAACCTCTACATCAAGGTAATTCAAGGTAATATTTTATTAATTGAAGTTTATGTTGATGATGTTATTTTTGGTAGTGATGATGACTGGTTAAGCCAGAAATTTGCAAAAGACATGCATAATGAATTTGAAATGTCGTTACTTGGAGAACTATCCTTCTTTCTGGGACTTCAGATACATCAAAGAAACCAAGGATTTTTTATTTCTCAAACCAAGTATATCAGGGAAATGCTAAAGAGGTTCGGAATGGAAGATTGCAAACTAGTTATCACTCCCATGCAAACCAGTTGTAAGTTGAGAAAAGATGATGATTCAAAGTCTACAGATCAGAGGCAATATAGGTAAATGATTGGCAACCTACTATATGTGACAACATTCAAACCACATGTAATGAAAGAAGTTGGACAGGTGGCACGATTTCAAGCAGCACCAAAGGAATCATATGTATTAGCAGTAAAAAAGATTTTCAAATATCTCAAAGGAACAGAAGAGTTTGGATTATGGTATCCAAAAGGAAAAGATTTATCACTTATTTCCTACATAGATGCAGATTGGGCAGGTTGTATTGATGACCGATGAAGCACTAATGGAGCAGTGTTCTACTTCGGTGAGTGTTTGGTATCATGGATAAGCAAGAAACAATCATCAATATCTCTATCTACAACCGAGGCAGAGTATATTGCAGCAGCAGCATGTTGTACACAGGTTCTTTGGATGAAACAAACTTTGACAAATATACAGGTTGAGTATGATGAGCCCATTCCAATATATTGTGATAATACAAGTGCCATCAATATCTCAAAAAACCCGGTGATGCACTCCAAGACGAAGCACATTCCAATAAAGTATCACTTTCTACAAGAATAGGTTGCAGAAAAGAACATCAGAGTTGAGTATGTGGGCACAAAAGAACAAGTGGCAGACATCTTTACAAAACCACTTCCACGGGAAGCCTTTGAATATCTTCGCCAAAGTCTTGGAGTTATTTCTACTCCAAAATGAATTCTTTTTGAATGCTTATTTTATATGTCTTATATGTACATGAGGAAGCACCATAAGAGGGAAGTTTAGTCAGGGGGAGAAGCCCTGGATGGAAAGATACCTTTTCCATTGATGACAAAGGGGGAGAGATTTATCAGATGCAGAGGACAGAGACATGGTTCCAGGGGTAGCATATTTATCAGATGTAGAGGACAAAGGAAAATTTATCATATACAGAGGACATAGGCATGGTTCCAAGGGGAGCATGAGTGATATGATTTCAGTATTGGATCAAAGTGTTTCCATCAATGCCAAAGGGGGACATTGTTGATTAAGGTTGGTTGTCATTGATGTCAACCCTTGAAGAAATCCCCGCAGCACAAAAGTTTGCGTAATGGACCCGAGATTGTTTGATGTAAAGATGAATCATTATTGTCTTGTCATGGTTGATAAGAAGTAAATATGAATGAACTCCAAAGTGGTCTACTTATGGTGAAAGCCCTCAGGGGAAGACACTTTTCGGAGTGAGAGAACCCATTCTTAATTGTGGAATAATGAGATGAAGGATAATGAATTTTCCAGGTAAACTATCCTAGATGGATATTTCTTGTCATTCCATTTTCGGTGGCATGTAGAATGTCACATAACTCCTCACGGTTAGAGAGTTATGGCCATGAGAAGTTGGAGACCCCAGGTTTGGGTAATGGGCCCAAGTTTGTTTGATGGATAATGGTATGAGTTATAATATATTTTTAGATAATACTATTATATATGGATATTACATGTCATTCCATTTCTGGTGGTATGTGTAACGTCACATAACTCCTCACAGTTTGAGAGTTATGGCCTTACGAAGTTGGAGAACCCTCATATGTCATCTAGAAGCCCCAAAAGGTCAAAGTAGTCAAAGTGGTTTAAGAGATTTTAAAAGGTAAAAAATAAAGTGAAGTATTGAGTGTATTATAATTCAAAGTGAATACAAAATAAATTATTTCAATAATAAATTTAATGGAGAAATTAGAAGTGGGTTAACCCTAAAATAAGGAAAGTGGGGCCAAGTGACCTAGAAGATGTTTTTAAGGAAATTACTTGGAGAGTATAAATAAGAGGCAAGGCTCTCTCATTTTAATCACACTTGAGAATATTGAATATCTATAGGTGTCTGAGGTAACCAAGGATATATAAGCCGAAATTATGAGGGAAGGTGAAGAAAAGAAGGCTGAAATGCAAGGAAGGATAAATTCTTTTGATGGTGCTTTCTAAGGTATGTTATTTACAGGTCATCTCACCATTTTCGCTATAACTTTTTTTCTATAATGATTCAGACCGTGAAATTTCTATTCCATTGAGAAAACATATCCAAGTATCTGTGGTAAAAAATTCAGATTTTGGGTCATTTTATTTTTGGAGTTACACTCCGTGGAAAATAGGGTTTGTGGCTAGTCCTGAAACTAGTCAAAAACAGGTGTTTCGGGTAAAAACGTCATAACTTCTTCATAACAGATCTAAATTCAGTGAAACCAAATGTTTTGGTTAGGCTAGAGTCTATAGTATTCTGTGTAATAGTTTCAGATCAATTCAACAAATATTGCGTGCAAGAAACACTCTACAAGGTCGCTCTCTAGAATAAGCCAGAATTCAACAAGGTATGTCATTTTTTCTATAAATCCTTTTCTAATAGGTTCCAAGTAGTGACACTTGGAGGAATTGCATAAAACACATTGAAGAAAATTGTGTATCATTTTCAGATCTTTATACATTACAGGTACAAATTTATGATTACTTCAAGTTAGGGTTGTTGACTAATCTAAAACTAGGCATGTGAGACTAAAGAAAAGTTTGATGAAAATGCTAGTCTCTTGTTTTTGAAGTTAAGGAAGGTTTGTAGGAATGTGATCATATACATTAGGTCTATTACAGAGCTAAAAATTAGATTTTGATGATGAAATTGATGAGGGATTTTGGTTGAGGTACATGTTGAGTACATGGTTGAGACAAGTAGTTGATGAGTTGGCACATACATGAGGTGTATAGTTGATGATGTTGGTACATATTGATGATTCATAGTTGATGAGTACTTGGCACATGATTGGTACATGTTTGGTACACGGTTGGATGCACTTGTTTATGGTACATGTTGATTATAGGTTATTTGGTACAGGTTGGTGCATGGTTGATGCACGTGTTTATGGTACAGGCTGATTACAGGTTGAGGTACATGTTGATGCATGGTTGATGCATGGTTTAGATTTATTGGTGCAGGTTTACAATGGTATATCTCACAGTGACATGTTGGCAGTGGTTCCATCATTCTACTTCTACTTCAAGGTGGCAGGATGGGGCAAGGATAGGTGGTTGTAGCCACCTTCCGGTTGTAGCCAGAGAACATAGGGGGTTGTAGCCTCCTTTTGGTTGTAGCCAGAGAATTGGGGAGTTGGATATTCCCTCAGGTTGTAGCCTGAAAAACTAGGGGTTTGGAGCCTCCTTCCAATTGCAGCTAGAAAACAAAAGAAGTTGGTGCTTCCAATGAATGTAATTCTTCAAGACATATAAGAAAAAGAATTATGTGGTTTTATCCCTATTTGGGTTTCAACGTAAAACACTGGTGTACTGTGTATGTGTATGTTTGTTCATTTGTTCATTTCTTATTTACTCTGCAGTTATTGGATGATAATGTTTCATTGATATAACACTTGGATTATATGGTTAAAAATGATTAAATTTCTCTATTACTGATTCACGCCCCCTCTCAGTAATCCAACATAATCAACCCATGCATCGAGACTATCAACACATTTAAAACCAATAGACCATACCAAATTTCTAACTTAATCCATAGCATAATCCAAGTTCCATATAACAATTTGCATAACCATTAACACTATGATCTTTCCAAATATGCCACCAACGTTCCATATCATATATATATCGGCTATATAATTCCATTAACCATTGTATAACCATTTGCACTATCGCCTTTCCTAAATGCACCACCAACTCTTCAACCATGTGCATATAAATCATGTAATTCAAACACAATTTCATTGCCATTTTCTCGTTAGCTAGGGTTTAACAACAATCAACAAGTATTTTCATGCATGTAGTATTGTAGAACTAGGTCCCTTTTACATTTGTTATAGTACTTTGCCTTTCTCAAAACTGCCTTTCATACAATTTTCACTAGCATGTTTGTAGTGAAAGAACAAATAGCAATGAAATTAATGAATAGCATAGGCCGTAATCACGAAAGGAAACAACCCTTCATAAGATCAGTTCATAACCAATAACCACACAATTTTCATCAACCATATGTCGTACCTCATCTCAACATAAAAAATGAACAAATCTTCTCTTCAATAGTTCAAGGGGGTCCTACATACTAGTATTATTTAGTTTTTATAATAATAGTCCTTAGCAATACTTTGCAGGGGAAACTTCGTTGATGTTTTCAATCGTTAATAAACTGGCGACTCCACAGGGAAAATTTGTTTTTAACAGATTTAGAACTCAAGACTCATGGTTTCATGGACCAGAACAATAGGTCAAGGAGACATAACTTGAATGATTATGCAACAGGGGGAAGTGAGGGGATTTAATGCAAAGATGATCGGGAATTTGGGAATAAATCATGAAAAGTGTTAAGTATGAGGGGTTTTACCACTGTATGCATAATCATTTGACTGGAATATGCTTTTAACCTACAAGGAGAAAAACTTATAGACTTTCTCTTAAGTTCTCAAGGGATGAAGAAATGGCAAGAAGAAGCGGGGAATAACCAATTCCTTATGAGACAACAGTGGAAATATGTAACAATTTCAAGGGCCTTTCAGGAGAGACATCAAAACAGTTGTGTAATCTTGATTGTTATTCACTAACAATGCTTTGCAGGAGCGTCACTATGGCAGAATTGATCCAACATCCTATTTGACCAAAATAATCAAAATAATAATAAAAAAAACATGATGGAAGTAAAGGTGTAGATACTAAAACAACAGCAATAAAATACAAAATTAAAAAAGGAAGCAAAAACCATAAATTAGAAAGCAGAAATTAAAGTACTATAAAGCAAAGAAAAGAAGCACAAAAATAAAGAACAACTAGGCTACCAATATACAGAAATCCAATCAGCATTAGAACCTTTTCACACTATCCCTTCACAATACTTCAAGCAAGGATTGTTAGTGCTGTAGGAAAACCATTATCTTTGTAATTCCTTTAAAACTTTGAGTTAGTGTCCAAGACAAAAGTAATCTAGAAATGACCCAACACCTGAAATTCTAGTGTAATTATCATCCTCTTGACGCATACGACTAAATCATCAAGATAAGCATGGAGACTGACCAATTCATTAAAATCTATGTGTATTGGCCTTTTAAGGGCGGTACTTGCATCAAATAAGCCAAAAGGCAGGCAGTTGTAAGACATAGTATCACAACTAATAAGAGTGGTTTTGTGGAAATTTGCCCTTTCTATTTTGATTTTATTGTAACCAAACAAACTCTCAGGTAAGGGCTCCCACTGTGACTCTACAACCTGTTGCAAAAACATTTCCATACTGGGAGGAGGGAATGGGTTTCTCATAATTGCTTGTCTGGAATTTCGAAGACTAATGCAGGTTCTAATATTATCAATGGTCTTCGAAGCATGTTCCCAATTGGAAACCCCTTCAGGGTGGACTAAAGAAAAAATTTCAGTCCTTAAGAAACCTCTCGTCTCCTTTTGAAAGGTTGCTTTTAGTGCAGAGTTAATAAGTTATTTTTTTCCCTAGATGGTTTCATAATACGCTGAACAAGGCCTAGATCAAAACCAATAATACCCACATTAAACCAAGCAAAAACATTTTGAAATCCACCAAGCAGATTGGCAAACCCCATTTCTTCTTTATCAGAACCCCAGACACTCACTTTAATGTTCATTGAAGATACAGGTGTTTTAATGTTCACGGAGATGGTTTCAACCACCTTCTTTCGTAACTCCTCTTCTTTATGTTTTTCTTTGTTTCCTACAATACTCAATGAAAACGAACCTGTGAGAGGAGTTAATCCCTCAGGAATCAAATTTTTTTCTATAGATGTAACCTCTCGGGGCTTAATAGGTTCATTTTGGATGAAAACACAAATTTTTTTCTCGTTAGGGATGACTTTCCAGAATTTTTCATTTCCAGAAATGGATGGATGTTGCAGAGATTGGAAAACAAAATCCGGCCAACGAGGTAAGAGTTGTTGAATAGGCGAGGTTGCAAATACATCTAACTGATCATCTATTGAATTCAACTCCTTCTTAACATGAGTAATGCTGAAGGATAGAAGGTTCAAGGCAAGTGCCCAAATAGTTTGGGAATATTGTTCCATCAACTTGTCGCTAGGAGAGCAAGTCTTACGTATCAGATTCACAACAAGCTCAGAATTTTCAAAAACTAAAAGGTGACTACAACCAATATTAAGAGCATTCGCAATTCCTAACAACAAATCTTCGAATTCAGCGACATTATTTGAACAAGAAAACTCCAATCTGTATGACAGATTATGAATTTTTCCTCTAGGAGAAACCAAGATAATGCCAGCCCCATTACCTTCACTAGAGCATGAGCCATCAAAGTGAATATTCCATATATCATCATCTAAATCGATTTTTTCCAAAGGGATGTTATCTTCCTCAATGAAGATAGAATACACTCCTAGGTCTTCTTTGATATAGTTTACGCTAGATTGCGAAACACTCTCTATGTAGGGTGAAATTCTTCCCTCTCGAAGGACTATGATATTCTTACCATTCTGAGGAATGGATAGATGTGTCTCGTCGAGTGAGAGGTATCCACCTGTTAGGGCTTTCCAATCTCTCCCCAAGATAATTGAATAATTGTTCACATGCATATCAATCACCTGAATGTTGAGGGTTATCCTTATTTCAGGGTGAGCGCATAACACCAAGGTTACGTCTTTAGTATCGCCTATGGTTGTTTGTTGTAGGCTATTATAGGAGAGCATGCTCCTGACATTTTCATTTGTAGAAGACAAGCCTAGCTCTTCCATAATAATCATCGACATGACATTTGGGCCTGAACCACCATCAATGAGGCAACAATGAGAAATATTATCCATAATCTGTACAGAAATATTGTAAGTTTTAAACCTGTGAAGTAAAGCAATGCATATATATTCTTAAGAAAAACATAATTTAATCAATGGCTCATTCACATAGTACACAGAGATATTATACCGAAAATCCTCAACCGGGAAAACCTTTCTTATATTCACTATATCGAATTTCACCATTCACTATACAATATATATACAATGTTTTTAGGTATTTCGTAGATACCAAAACCCTAATCCCTTAATACGGGATTAATTTACAAAACCACTATAAATAGAAAAAAACGCCCAAAAAAAAATTTTGGGGCGCTGCCCCGGGCTACCGCCCGTTGTCGAACGTTTCACGTAAACAGGGGGGGGCATACCTTCCCCCCCCCCCCNGTCAGACACAGTTGTCATATCTAAGGCGCCCACACACACACACACACAGGCAAAGAATATAACACATACCCAACAAATATAAAGGGGGGGGGGGGTTACAGGGTATCTAAATTTGTGTACACCTACTTTATTTATAGAACAATCCTTTTCATTTCCTATTCGGAAATATTGGCTACAACAAAAGTTTCTCCTTCCATGAATTGTTTCAAATGCATCTGTTGTTCAGGGATGACAACCATGTCAGGGTTGCATTTGCTTTGATGCTGGCCAATTGATTCAAGATATTGTATTTGGAAGAGGGAGGAGGGTAAATGATTCTTTGACTCTTAGGAATTTTAGGAACCTGAGGCGTAGCAGTGGTTGAGGACAAGCTCGGGCTAGAAGAACTGTGGGGAGGATCAAATTTTCCCTTGGGAGCATAGGCTTTGTTTCTAGTATTGATAACCATGACATCCTCTAGCTCCACAAATTCTAGGACAACAATAGTAGCTTCTGATCTCTTACCAAAGATCTTATCTCTAGCACTCTTCTTTACCTCACATGTAGTTTCTTCATGGTGTTCCTCGAAAATGTTACACCAACTCTAAGGCAGGATAGCCTTAGGCTGAAAATTGTTCTCAACCGGGTTTTTAAAAGGGGGTGCAAAAGAGGATGAAGCTCCAGGGTGAGAGGGGAGACAATGGCCTTCCACTCAAATGCTATCATACAATTGTTCATATCTTGTACTAGATGCAAGAGAGCAAACATGTCTGTATGTCTAACTGATTCTCCCTAGGGAAGGCCAGTTCTTTCAAGCTATTATTCATACTCTGAATAGGTATGTAGAGAGGAAACGACATTGTCAATGGATTTTTCCTCAAGCCTGTGACGGTAACGAGAAGGAAATGCATTATAGTAATGCATGAAAGCGTCTTGGTTTTGAGGGAAAATAAGTTTGGGGATTTGATTGTACAACTTGGTGAAACGTAAGTTGAAAGACTTGATAGTCTCACCATCTTTATAAGTGATGTTATTGTATTCCCTTAACTTCTCAGCAAGGATTTTGGATTGTCCATAAGTGGATCAGAACCAATAGATTAACTCCTCCCAAGTAGATAGGATCTTAGGAGGAAGGTCAAAGAAGTTGGTCGCAGCTTTTTCTTCCAAGGAATTGACAAACAAGTGCATGCAAGTATCATTGTCGTTATCCCCTATGTTATGACAAGAATTAGAAAATGCCACTAGGTGTTCATTGGTACTGATAGTTTTATTCCTTGAAAACTTAGGCAAATTCTCTTTAAACTTCGGAAGTGGGAGAGTAGCAGGTGCAAAGTTAAGAGGAGAGGACACATGCCACGGTGTGGTTGTGGCATCTTCTTCGAACTGAAAAATCCCATACTTTTTAATGACTTTGGTGGGGTTTGTAGTAGATTGGACAGGGATATGGTGGTTGTACAAGCTACCAATCACTAAAGACAATGAATATTGGGAATACGAAGCACTTCCAATGCCACCAGAACCACCACTGGATTCCATCTTGTGGATGATATATGGGGGGAAGAAAGACGAGTTGGATGAATCAGACAAAGTCCTCCTTAGAGAACTTTGTTGGACAGATAATACTACGTTTCTTCTTCCTATTTCAGCAATAGGATTGATTTCAGGTAACAAGCCTCTTCTTCTTATAGAAGCACGGGAATCTAAGGACATGAAATAAAGCCCAAAACTAAAGAAACAAAAGGTTACTGTTGATTTTTGGGTTGCATACGCCTAGCTTCCAATTGTTATTAAACACTATTATCTCTTTCAATTGCTGCCCAAGAACGGTTAAGCTCAGCACGGGTCCTAGCAGTGTCTAAAATAATATGAAACAGGTTCAAATCAATGTTGGTCTGGTCTTAGAGACCAGGCTCAAGATTGGGTTACTTTGTAACAGGAACAATCATGAATAGTAAAACAGTCAAAGAATCAATAACAGAAAGAAAGATGTATCGATGAAAATTGAGTATAAAAATTAACTAGAGAGATATTGAATATCTCCCCAGTATGGTCGCCAAATAAATGTTGAGGAAAAGATATGAATTGATCTTACTCAAGCATTTTTAGTCTTTACTTGGCTAAAGTAAAGTAGACGGGAATATCACCCTATGTCTATAGACAACAAAAATAGCATCCTAACTCATAAGTATTAATTACGAGTGCTTAGGATAGTCTTTTATCAACAAAAACGCTTGCTGGAAATTCACTTTTTATGTGATTTTATGAATATAACAGTTGTTGAAATAAATATAAGAACATAAGTAAAGACACCAAGATGATAATCAAGATAGTTGAGACATAAAGCAATCCTTTATTTCATTCAAATTCACCAAAGGGTCATTTTCTTTACAAAATCTCATACAGAAATCTTGGACCAAAGTCAAAATTAGACATCCCCGATGGAACATACAAAAGGACCTCTGACAGAACACCAAAATTGAACTCTAAAAGCTAGATCATCTTGCCACAGTTTGTTTCCCACTCGACTCTACACAATAGCCTTTATCAGTCATGAAAATTAATTCACAAATAGACAAGTCTACACAGACTATCAAAGATAGATCAACACCTCTAAAAAACAAGTGTTTGAATGATTTGATTCAACCCTGAATATTGTTGTATACAATAAGATCCTACTATCACAAAAGAGAATTAGGCTATGATGAATATATGAATGAATGAAAACTGAACTATCTCAACATAAACTCAAAGAGCAAACCCTAGCATGCTTCTGCTTTTATCCTCCTCGTGTTCCTCCCTTTCCTTTTGCTTTTAACAAATTAGAATTGGTTAAAGTAGTTAAACCAACTCATTGGTTAATTTATTTAAAAGACTCAACTAACTTTAGTTAGGGGGGAAGTAATAATCATAATAAGGGTCATAATAAATAATAACTAGTAGGTGGGACCCCTTGTGACTCCCTTTAGTTCATAACAATCATAACATAACCATTAGTTAAGCAAACACGCCTCCGTGTGTCTCCCATCAACATATTTACTTTTGGCAACTTAGCTCATGAAATTTGAAATTATTTCAAAAATAAT
Organism: Picea mariana; assembly: GCA_032191745.1. NCBI lineage: Eukaryota > Viridiplantae > Streptophyta > Pinopsida > Pinales > Pinaceae > Picea > Picea mariana. Next base: position 33,107 of record JASDQU010013855.1, on the reverse strand, counting down.
ACTCATATATCCAAAATAAAAACATGTTGTCCAAATATCCATGAAGTCAACTGTCATAAAACAATATATAAAATAAAACTCAAAAGACATATTTCCCAGTCTGTGATGCAACCCTTCCTTGGTTGTTGTTGCCACCTCTCGATTTCCCATTTGCCTTTGGCTGCAAAGAGACTTTAGGCTTTATCTCACTAATCACGTGGGAACAATCGTCCCTCAAATGCATCTGGGAAGACACAGATTTATCAAAGTTAATGGAGGGTGAGGAAGCAACAACAGTGGCTTTTCCTTTATCAAGTGCATGGTGAGCTTCAGTCTTCAATCTCTTCCTAGCATGGGAGGATTGCATTGGCAAGTGATTTGGGGCGGCTTGGACAATGGGGTTCAAAGGTGGAGGAGCAGGAAAAGTCAAGTTGGGCCAGCCATGATGTTGGGAGACTGTCAAGTGGAAAATTTCCTGCCATCCATCATTTTCAAGGACCTCATGTTGTAAGGAGACATGAGGAGGTACAGAGATATCAGGGGCTTATGGGGCTTGGAAAGGAGGCCTTTCATGCCTAGATCAAATTATTCCCTGCATAATCCAATCAAATAATCCAGCATGAAACATTTGGCCAAGATCTTTCGAATCAACGTCAAAATGTATAGAGAACCTGGGCCTTCTTGGGCCCCGGTTCCAGTTACCTCTACCTCTGTTTCCTCGACCATGGCTTCCCCGACTGAAAAAAATCATCCTGCATATGTAATCGATTAGCAAGTAGTCTCTTAAATAACCATGCATGAAAACTCTTAAAAATATGAAATAGATTTGGCTCAGAATGTATTAGGCTCATGCAATCCAATCCATACAAATTGTTTTATTGTTAATCAATGAGAAGGGGGGTGACAAGGGTTCAGGGATACATGAGGGGTTTGTAATTAGCGAAAATATGATATAATGAAAGGGGAGAAGAAATGGTCACTTCTCAATGACAACAACAATCAATTGTAAATAAATCCAATAAAACATCATTGCAATCCACCCAAAACACTGACACTTTCATCTACTTTAACAGAGAAATTCCCTTGACTGTAATGAATCTCAGAACAGGGAGTGAAAGATGAATATGGGATATGTGAAGGGTTTGTAATTAGCGGAAAGTGAGATAATGGGAGGGGAAGATAACGATTAATTTTCATTAAATTAATCAAGAAAACATAAAACGTTCTACAATAAGAATAGATGCACCAACCAACAATCATCACGACTGAAAAAACAATACTGTGTACTTTCACTCTCCATTAATCAAATATTCACACAGTGCCATCACAGAACAGTAAGTATTCCACATAAATTGTAAGAGGTTTTGTTCCCTTCATTCACACACTCTGCATTTTATAACAATCAACGAACAGTACCTATTTCCAATCTGCAATCATCAACATCAACCACTGCCAAGCATTTCTTCAATCTATGACTATACTCAAAAGTCATGTTTTCAAAATCATAACGAATTCACTACTACTGCAATACAGCCCATCAAAATACAATGATATCATTCACATATATATGAAGTAACCAAAATAATCAAGACCCAATTGCCACACCTGAAATGACAATTAATTATACAACCAACAGCCACTATTTAGACACAGCTATGTAGGAAATTGGAATAATTTGCACAGGCAAGGTAGTTTTTCCACTGTAAAAATGAAATAATTCAATGAGACTTAAGATCTGGGCCACCTATCCAACACGACTGTCATCAACACCACGCTGATTCAACTAGTGGTCAATTGTAATAAATAACACGCTTAAAACTTTGTGGGTATCCCTGAGTATAAAAACAAGCCATCCATACTACACACAGTGCACAACTAACAAAACTCCACGATGCAACATTTCCACTTATCACAACAACACACAATCACGATATAACTCAGTATATCGTGTTGAGCTATCAATTTAATATGAGGTTGCTTCGATTTAGTCACACCGAGATTGACCAAGTTGTGCACACTCATACTTATTCAACCAACAAACACAAGGATGAAGTGGATACTTTCTATATTTATCCGGTCCAATAATCATCCGGCCCCAACGAAAACCATAATTACCATGCCCATTATTTCATTTAGCAGGATACTATACACAAAACGTGACATGTGTGAACAACACCAAGCATTCATAACCAATGCCATCCATCATCCAAATCCTCATAAGTGTCAATACTAGTGAGTGTATATCAACCGACAATTTTCCACTGTGGAAGAAAATCAACCAACCGAACAAGTTGTGATAGCTACGCATACCCACACATCCAATCGAAATGGCGTAGAGGACCTTCCATTAAAAATACCGAGTTATCTGACATAAGTCGGGTGACTGTGAACCTTAGAAGTGAAACCGACAATGTAAGGTTTATCGCTATTATCACAGAGGTAGTGGATAAATTCCATACCAACACGACTGTCATATGACCCATGGTGAGTCCTTATTCAAAGTAATAGACCACAATAGCCTGTGGCAACTTGACAGGATTGATAGTCTTCCTATGAAATTCCAGACTAGAGGGTTAGGGTTTGCTCGGTAGCCATCACAGGAAGAAGAGAGACAACTTCTCATAATAGTGAAACTTCGAGGCCAAATGTGTATGCACAAAGAGGGCTATGATTCATTTGTGGACAGTAAACAATTTCATGACAGGGGCCGAAATGGGAACGTAGGTCTCTAGTCTATCCTAGCAAAGGTTATTTAACGCACGCAGGGTATAACCCTCATGCTTTTCGGTCAAAAATCACATCACAGAGGTGAAGATAGGGACAAAGAAGAACATGAACCTTATTTTGTGACCCCTGGTGGTGCAATTGACCAATGTTGAAGTGAAAAAAACATGCTAACGCAGAGAAAATTCGACCATTAAACCCGAGAAGACAGAGACTGGGCTTAGTGATAGTGCATGAGATAACTATTCAACCAAGATTTAAACAAGAACCCTTCAACCAACAACAGTGATAACAAAGAACTATCACCCAGGAAATCCAACAACTTCGACGAACTCAAAAATATTACAGGCAAAACCATCCATTTCTTATTCAAACACAAAAATTTTACACAGTTGCAACACTTAGGGAAAACACAAACCCATACACCTGAGCCAATAATCATTTCATAACCAGAGCGAAATCAAGAATGGACAAAAAAAGACATATATGTTAACTGAGTTCCTTAAAACGAGAGCTGGTCGAGCAGTTCCACCATGCTAAAATTATGGAGCATAAACCAGCAAAAGAATGAACAATAGCCTGACTAGGGTGGCGTCCAACAGGAAGAGTAAAGGTGACATGCAGTAAATGCATGTCACCTCCACTCACCATTCATTAATTCAACAGTACATGCCAACGAGCCCTCCATTAACACCATTAATCAACCCATGCATCGAGACTATCAACACATTTAAAACCAATAGACCATACCACCTTTCTAACTTAAGCCATAGCATAATCCAAGTTCCATATAACAATTTGCATAACCATTAGCACTATGATCTTGCCAAATATGCCACCAACGTTCCATATCATATATATAACGGCTATATAATTCCATTAACCATTGTATAACCATTTGCATTATCGCCTTGCCTGAATGCACCACTAACTCTTCAACCATATGCATATAAATCATGTAATTCAAACACAATTTCATAGCCATTTTCTCGTTAGCTAGGGTTTAACAACAATAAACAAGTATTGTCATGCATGTAGTATTGCATAACTAGGTCCCTTTTACATTTGTTATAGTACTTTTCCTTTCTCAAAACTAACTTTCATACAATTTTCACGAACATGTTTTTTGTGCAAGAACAGATAACAATGACATTAATGAATAGAATAGGTTGTAATCACAGAAGGAACCAACCCTTCATAATCTCAATTCATAACCAATAACCACTCAATTTTCATCAACCATATGTCGTACATCATCTCAACATAAAAAATGAACAGATCTTCTCTCTAATAGTTCAAGGGGGTCCAACCTACTAGTATTATTTAGTTTTTATAATAATAGGCCTTAGCAATACTTTGTGGGCGAAACTTCGTTCACGTTTTCCATCGTCAACACATTGTAAGTATATTTGGGTGTAAGAGAAAGCTTATACATTACTTGTAGATTATCTGGTCGAAAAGAGTCGACGAAGGTCTGTTGGTGGCTGATGACGCTTCTGGTTTGAATGTTGACGTGTTCCAAAGCCCAATTTATCATATCATTGTAGGGTATAATCCTAGGTTGTGCAGTAATCTTATGCAATACTGGTTGTGCTACTAATATAAGCTTGGCTGAAAAAGACTCATTGTCTTCCTTGACAAATTCGTCTGGACAGTTAATAATCTCATGTTCTAATATATAATAAACCTTCTTCCAAGACTTAATGGAATCCGTAACTCGCGGAGTGGTGTCTGATAGAACGTTTATATTTGGATTGGGATCATCACCTATTGCATATTTTTTCCTCACATCTTTTTGTGGTGCCATAATCCTCAAGGAAACAAAATTATCCTGTTTGTAACCAGAGAAGTCTGTAATCTCTTCATTGAATGAAAAAATGCTAATTGTGAATGGTAAAAATGACTTGAAATTTGAATTTTTTTATTCATAAAGTCTATCGATCTTCGTATAGATCTACTGACGAAGAATTTATTAAAAATTTAATGGAATTTATTACTGGTGATTCACAATCTTTATTGAAATCATTAACCTTAGTCAATCATAAATGTCATTAATACTTCTATGGTTCGACGTTCGGAAGTTTTGGATGTGACATGATAGAAATCTTCAGAAGGTTGAATTCCCAAAGAAGTTAATCTCTAATTAATCATTTTTTATGTTTTAATTAATCATATTTTAAAACGTTGTATTAACCTTAAGTATTTCAGAAGTTCGAAATTCATAAATTTTGAATATAGCACAAGAGAAATATCTTGAAGCCTGAAACTGCAAAGTGATTAATTAACACTTAATCATGATTAATTAAAGTTGTTAACTATTTTGTTAACTCTTTGAAACACTTTTTTATTTTTTAGTAATATCCAATGCTTCAACGCTTTGAACTCAATCTTTGTTTAAAACTCTCGAAGGGAAATCTCTTCTAGTGACATGGTAGAGATGATGTCATTCTTGATGATGTGTCAAGAAAGGAGATGTGACATGTGTCTCTTGAAATCGTGTGAATCATTTGACGGAAATGTTAAAAAAAAGTGCCACGTGTCAACCCAAGAGAATATTTTTAAATGGCGTGTGTCCTATGACTCGTGCATAAGTCCTTTAGAAATTATTGCGAGGAACTATCTTCAGGATTTCGAGACTTTGGGGTTTTTGTTGTTTAGATTCCTTTGCACATCCGAAGTGCGAAGCTCCGAAGCGACCGTTAAAGATTATCTTTAAAACTCAGGCAACTTTTATATTTCAGAGATCACCAGAACTGTTTGATCAAATAGTATAAATCATCGACGAGTGTTATTGTAAGTGTTTTATTTATATATAACGACCAATAATTTTTTTTTTTAATTTGAAAGGTAATTTCCTAAGTTTTTTGCTTTTTTATAAAATTTTATTTCTAAAAGGTAAAAACAAAAAGAATAGAAGTTCAAAATTATAAGTGTTCTAACAATTTGTTTATACATTATCCAATGAAATCACAACAAATTTTTAATACAAATTATACTCATTTTAGTGAATAATAATAATAATAATAACGATATTGAATAATTGTATGATAACTTTACAATTAAACTTTCAACTTGTATAAAAAATGCTCTTTCAATACAACTTTCAATGACTAATCCTTGGTATGATAAATATTGCAAGATTGTTGAAAAAATATTAGAGATCCCTTAGATAAGTCCCTAAAAAATATCCTAATAAAATAGTACAAAACTCAAGAAATAAATGCATTACACAAACAAATAACTAGAAACTCTTAAACCTTTCTATATGGGAACAATTTATTTTTTTCTGGAGAAACATCTTCATTCCAAAGGTTAAAGAAAATTGTAAGATTCCTATGGGTGAATGGAAATTGTACCTTAAAAATCTTTATGAATCCCTTAATGTTTTAGGTGACAACCAAACCCTTCTTAAGATCTAAAACATTTTCACTATTGAATACATTGAGTTTGGAGTTAAGCACCTTGCAAAAGGAAATGCTAATGATCAAAATTTATGTTCTTATTTCTCACATTCATAATTTTTTAATATAGTAGTCAAACAAGGTTTTCTTAAGCTTTGGACATAAAACATTATTGTTCCAATTTTAAAAGCAGTGTGACAAAATAATCCTTTAAACTATAAGAATATGATGATAATCCCTCTTTTCACTAAGTTGTATGGATTTATATTGGAGAAGAAGATTAGATATTGGAATAAAAGTCATGATAAGAGAGCTAAGGGGAAGGTTGGTTTCTGAAGATATCATCAAAATTTATACCACCTAATTGATCTCAAGAGTATAGCTAAAAATAGTTGGAACAACAAGATTAATCTCCTCTCTTTTTTTGTTGGCTTTAGAAAATATTTTGACACAGTTCCTAGAAATAACCTCTGAAAGATGTTAGAAGATATTGAGGTTCCTTTTGGGTTGAGGGTTGTGGTAATAAGGATTTAAGAGATGGTCATTGACAAGTTTAAAAATAATAGGATTGCTTAGAGGAAATCAATTTTAATATAAGGGTTAATTAAGGTTTTCATCTTACTATTTTGGGTATTTATATTAATAAGTTAGAGGATTGTACAGAGAAACCAGGTTGTTCAGGCGTGCCATTGGCAATATTAATCATCAACCTCATTTCCATGAAAATGATATCTTTTTTTTTCTTAATTCCATGTAACCTTGATAAACAACTTAATATTCTCAAAGATTTATGTACCAACTCTAAGGTGTCTATAAATTTCGATAGAACAAATGTAATGATCATTAAATCAAAACAATGACCTACCCTAGTTTTGTTTATGATAATAAAAACTTGGAAGAAATCTAGTTTTATAAGTATCTTGCAATTGATTTTAATCACAAGCTAAATTGGATCAATGGACCCTAGAATCTTCAGGGAACAAGGTTGACCAACAACAAGTCTTGACTTTATTACAACAATATACTCATTTTGAGCTCAACATGTCACTTACAAGACTTGAACCTGGGTGGGGAGGATAACAATCATTCCTCCCAACCATCCAAGCTAAACCCAATTGACGAACACTAGGAAGGTTATTTTTGCCTTTTAGAATGACTGTAAAGCTATAGAATTATAGTTATAGGGAAAAAGGGATCCTCTTTAACAACTTTGTTACCCAAGTGGTTCTATATGGTTGTGACCTTTGGGGTTGTAGAATTACAAGAGAAACATGGAGGAAACACGCACACACACACACACATATCTAAGGCCTACTGGGATCTTCTCCTCTTTCACAAATCATAGTAGTGGTGAGTAACTCTGAGGGTCTCTACTAGATTTGAATCTATGACCTATGGTCTTTCCATTAGCAATATGATTTGTGTGGATAGTTCAACCAATTGAATTAACTCTTGGGGGGATATATATATATATATATATATATATATATATATATATATATATATATATATATCCTCAAAACATTTATTTGGCTCATCATTATTCATGCTCTTAGCAAATATTAGAATATTATGCATCTCACACAACAAATATGGTGTAGCCAAAGAAAGATAGTATGCATAGGGTTTCATGTTTGTGTAGGGTTTCATGTTTGTGTTGAAAGGTATATTCTACAAAAAAGTATGGGCAATATTGTAACTTACATTTGTTACATCAATAATGTTTAGGTCGGCTAAAAAATTTAAAAAGAAAATTGACCTCAAATTCACTTTGTCCTAAATAATAATAATAATAGTACACACACACACACACAGAGAAAAACCTCATGGGGAAATCCAAGGGATGCTTTCTCAAATTCATGGATGGCATCCCTACTAAACCCGTCAACATAGACTAATGCACCTTCGCTAGGGGGATTCATACTAAGCACCTCTTGGCATGAAACTAGCCAAATACCCAACCACAATTGATTGAACTAATCCCTTGGGATATATATATATATATATTCTAGATCTATCAAGTGCCAGGAATGATCTAAACCCTAGAAGTGCAAACCTTTCCCCCAATTTTTTCATTTTAAAATAAGTTTTCATTTCACAAAAAAATGATCCCTCTTAACTTAACTAGATAGATTATAAATTAAATCTTAAAATAAAATGGATCTAAGTTCATAAAACTAAAATGTTAAGGAAATTTTAAATAATTTTTAAATTTGTTAAATTTCTTTCAACTTTTGCCCATAATAAAAATATGAAAAAAAATTGCACTTAATACTTTGGCATTGTCATATCTACATATAACATAGAACCTAAATTAAAAGAAGGATAACTTTTTATCGTTCCCAAACTTGGGTAAAACCCTCCTTTTGCCACTGTGCAGTATCTTCCTYTTGTCAACAATGTCTTGTCAARCATGCAATGGTTATTTATGTTACTGGTTATTTATGTTCTTCCCATGAATGGTTTTTCCTCTTTATCACATTTTCATGGTTTTTCCTCTTTATCACATTGTACTCTTATTGTCTACAATGTATTGTCGAATAGTTGCATATTGATATTCTMTCAAACAACAARGCACTAAATCTTCCATGGCTCTCCTAACTCGCAGCTAGAAACAAATATCGCGACCAAGGCAATAGTTCATAAAAACACTCACAATACCAGCAATAGTTCATAAAACCACTCACAATACCAGCGATCCAAGGCTCTCCATTGTTCTCGAGATTAATTCCTCTTGTGAAAATAAAAGAGTAACACTTTTGTTTATTCCTCTTACTAGTGAAAATAAAAGAGTAAACACTTTTGTTTGTTTTTTACAATCAAAACTTAAAAAACTTCAAATTCAAGTAATAAATTTTTTTTTTTTTTTTCAACTCAAAACTTAAAAAAAACTTCAAATTCAAGTAATAAAAATTCAATTTTTTTTCAAATCAAAATTTAAAAAAAATCAAATTTAAATAATAAAAATTCTTTTTTTTTCAATCTTATTTTAAAATAAAATAAGATTTTTACAAAATTGTGTTATTTTTATATATATATATATATATATATATATATTTTAAAATATTTGTGAACATGTCGTGGGATAAGTATGATGCTTATTAATTATACATACTGTAAGTTTTATTATGTAAGTGCCTAGTATTTTAGATATAGTTATTCATTTTAAGAACAATATATATTTTAAGTTTTTTTAAGTACCTAGTATTTTACATATAGTTATTCATTTTAAGGAAAAACATATATATAATCTAAACAAATTTCACTAATATATAGATTTAAGTAATATATTTTATTATTTATCAAAATATAGTAAAAACAAAAAAACAATGTTATAGTGTTACATTTATATAGATCCTAATTTTTTGTTTTATGTGATCATTATTAAAAAAAATTAAAAATATTATTTTCATAATAAAAAAATGTATTTTTTTTTTCTTTTCTATTATGGTTTTGATTATATTGGATTTTGTTTTTCTTTTCTATTATGGTTTTGATTATATTGGATTTTGGTTTTGATGATATTAAATTTTAGTTATAACTAATTTTAATAAA
>JASDQU010013854.1:262470-279428 GCA_032191745.1 Picea mariana | reverse complement strand
GCCATCTCAAACCTCAAACTTCTCCTTCACATTCTCCCAGAATGACTTCTTCCAGAGTCCACAATCTTTCACCATGTGCCCCTTCCAGATATGACAGTCCATAATCTCTTTGGGTCACCGACACTTCGGCTCTTTGGCTCCCCGATGCTTCATCTCTTCGACGCTTCGGGCTTTGGTTATTTCAGTTCTCAAACTAAAACTCCACCGTAACTTTCCCTGGAGCTCATGATCTGGTGATAAGTTTCCTTGCATAGATTGATGACTCTCGACTCTTCAGCTCTTCGGGCTTCGGTTGTTTCAACACTTCATCCTTCACCTCCTTCTGGATCTCATGGTCTAGATCTCCCCTCAATCAACAACTGGGATCTTTTCGCAATTTTGCATTTCACGAGTTTCATGAATTTTCCCTTTGACTTCTTTTAGTCGTGATTCAGTGAAATGTTGATCTCTTGCCATGTGTCCCTTCCAATGGACAGTTCTGATGATGCCGGGATGTCACAAATTTGCAAAACCCTCTCTCCTGTGCACTCCAAAGAGTTAAAACCCATGCACGTTACTCTGGATCCAATCGCTGTTGATTCACACACTCAGATCTGATGACTGAGATATGGTCCTCTTGCGCTCGTTCCTCCTCTACCTAAACATAGATCTAACGGTTCAAGTTCTCCTCTACAAATGATCAGACGGTTGTTGTTTCTCCTCCTCCTGAGCTTCCACCTTCTCCTGACTTAGAAGGTTTTGTCAGTGTTTGAAAGGTCTTAGCCTTTGAACTTCTTCCCACAAATCCAACTCTTGGTCTCTCTTTTCTCTTCTAAAAGTGTTACCTCCTGAGCTTATGGAGTTAGAATAAGCCTGACTCCTACACAGTTCTTCCGTTATCCCTTCTGAGCTTGATCTCCTCAAATATTTCGACCTCCCACGCACAACTTGCGTCTTGGGATTTCGTCAAACTCAGATCCGAAGTATTTCTTGAAAATAAATGCTTCTCACCCTCCTGGCATTCTCCTTGCTTGATGCACACCTTGCAGAGCATTTCCTCACAAAGTATTTAGTAACTCTGGTTCTTATTGAACTCAACACGGATTTCTTATGTGCACACTTGCACTGGCTCATTGCCCACTTGGCAGAGCTTCGACATAGTTCTTAGTAACTCTGTTTCTCTGTGCTTCTTTCACACAGTCTTCCCTCTAAGGTATTTAGTAACCTTGAGGTTCCTCTTGAGCTTATGATCTCTTTGGTACACCCTCCTGGCACGTTCTTTTCTAACTCCGCAGAGTTCAGATGCACACTCCTTGTGCTGGCTACAAAACCTTGATTGTTCTATTGAGCACACCTTGCACAAACTAAAGATTCCAGAACGATATTATAAAACTTAATGAAGATAAAGGAAATCTATCTTCCTACTGTAAATAAATCTTATCATATATCTACAACATTCATTCATGAAACACATAAACACACAATATGGAGGAAAAAAATATTTTTCTGTTATCTCTATGTGTCTATACAGATGATTACAAAAAATGGACTGTAACAAAGTCCCAGTTCTCTCAAGCTCTCTCTCAGAACTTCTAAGACCTCCTAAGGAGTCTCTACCCAGACCTCTCTCATGAGTTCTTCTGCTTCTCTTTGTATTCTCTCATTATCCCAATATGATACAAGATCTCCTTACAAAAGAGGGGCTATGCGAGCTCGTCCTCTCTCACCTAACCTCATATATTACATTGAAGTTTCATAAATGTTTACCCAGACCTGACTACGATATGGGCCTGCTGCAAGCAACCCTTTAAGGAAATCCAACCACTACTTGCACAAAGGCATGGCCCGACATTTACAACCTTACAACATGAAAATCCGTATAGGATTATTTTAAATTTAAAAATGGGAGGTTGAATGCCTCTCCCTTTCTCCATTGCAATTTTTGTGTCCTATCATGCTTTTGCTAAGGTGGAGTGATGCTCCTGCATCACATAGGGACCAAGATCTTAGCATAGGTGTTGGATAAGGAATCTTTGGTAACTAGGAGTAATATGGGCTCCATTTCTTTCATTGTAAACAAGATCTTGGAAGCATGTCACGGCTTAAGACATCATTCAAGATCAAAGTAAATGAATTCAAAAATAAGTTGATTCTCTTAGTGGTCATGGGAAATGTGTGGGATCTATACCACCACATGGACCTTATAAAAGAAATACTTGGCCTAAGAGATAGATAGAGGCATGATTTTGTCCTTTGCGGTAGTGGGGTTAGTTGCCAAAGATGTGAGTTGATGCCAAAGAACATACATTTATAAAACCAAATTAATACTCTTAGAAATTATATGCTATACATAAACCGTAAACCATTCCACAAAACTTGTAATTTTTTTTTTAAGCTAAGCTAAATGTATATTATGACATACAATTTTATAATATTAATTAAAATATATTAAAACATGCATTTTATTAATGTTAAATAGATTATACATAATATAGAAATTGATTTATAAACATAATTAAAATATTGATTTATAAACATAATTAAAATATTTTTGATATTGTTCATTTTGAATTGCAAGGTAATATATAAATTTAAAAATATCAATATAATAATGTTAATTTAAATATTATAATATAAGACCATTTTCATAAGATAAATTTCAAATAAATAAAATAACAATTCCAAAATAAAAATGTCATAATGCTGATTTGAATTATATAGTATATGAAATTGATAAGGTAAAACATTATTCAACCACATTTTCATTAGAACATGTATCTTAACACAAATATATAAGATTAATTTCAAGTACATAAAATAACAATTTCAAAGATAATGTTGATTTGAATTATATAATATATGAAATCGATGAAGTAAAACATTATTCAACCACATATTCATTAAAACATGTATCATAACATAAATATATAATATTAATTTCAAATACATAAAATATAAATTTGAAAATATAAATAGAATAATGTTATTTTAAATAACATAATATAAAAATGATGACTAAAATATTAAGGTTAATTTTAAGTACATAAAATAAAAATTTGAAAATATAAATATAAAAATATAAAATAATGTTGATTTAAATTACACAATATAAAAATGATGGATAAAATATTATTCAACTACATATTATGATACATCTTTATTAAAACATAACTTAAATTCAAAACACTTAAATTAATTAGTACTTTAACAATAATTCTAATAAATTAATAGTTCTTTAATAATGCACAAACTATTCATATAATCACTCATAAACTTGAACTTGTTGCCATAAATACAACACTCAACTTTTATTTATTGTTGTGCAAGAAATTCACGAGCATGTTTACTCTAGTATTTTTAATAAATTATTTCATACTTTTTAAATATATATTTTTTTATTAAAAAATTATATTTTTTTTTTACAATATTTTTATTAGATATTTTTTTCAATGCTTTTTTTTATCACTAAATATTTTCTTCAATATCGTTTTTTCATTTCAAAGATATATTAATTATATGGGTAAAATTTTTATTTTTTAATATTTACCAAATAGATATTTTTTTTAATACTTTTTTTTATCATTAAATATTTTCTTCAATATTTTTTTTTCATTTCAAAGATATATTAATTATATAGATAAAAATTTTATTTCTTAATATTTACCATTCATATCATTGATAATGTATCTTTACTCTATCTATTGGATATCACATTATTTGAAATATGAAAACTCAATAATTAAACACTACACCATTAAGATAAAGCGATTCTTTCCTTCACTACTCATATTTTCTTTACTACTTGAAAATAAAGTTTCTAAAAAAATTTCTTCCTTCCCTACTGATATTTCTTTACCACCTAAAGAAAAATATACCTTAAAATAAAAATATTTTTTCCTTCACCATTCAGTTTCTTTACATTTCTTCGTGCAAGCATTGCACCTCTTGTACACAACAAAAAGAAGAAATGTTAAAAGATTCCTTCCCACCACGGCTTTTACTTTAATTATTTTTCTTTGTACCGCCTGGGAAGATTCCTTCTTCGAAGGCCTCCACCACTTGTAGTACTTGAGAACATGTTTATTTTGGTTCGTCCTTGGCCTAATTATGCCAAAAGCCGTATACCTATTGGAGATGGACACAATTAATCACCTTTTAATTTAAAATTCTAATCTGATGACTAACAATTGAAAATGTTGGAATATTCTTAGTCATCCTCCCAAATCAATGAATGTGATTTACTCTTCATAACTTCCTTGAATTTTTTAATGCATCAGTTAACCTGTTTACTTTTTAACATTTACCTAATCATATTAAGAAATGACTATACCACCATATGATTTCCACGTTTAATTGATTAACCTTTGGAATTACCACATTTAAGATTAACTTTTGGATTTCCTTATCTCTATGTGCGTTTCAGCTATCTGTGCGTTTCAATTCACCAGAATATTGTCCATCCAGATAACTTTCGGCGTTCACCAACCACAACACTAGCCACTTTGTGGCTGTGCTAGTTATAAACCAATTATCACATAATAATATTTTTTTTTGTCTCTTTTTATCATCATCAATATGTAATGTATTTCTACTCTTCAAACCCACAAGAAACTGAAACATTCTAAAAATAAAGCGATTTAGAAATATGACAAGATAATATTTTTTACAATAATTAGTATGTAATAAATATTAATAAATATAATAATACTATATCAAAAAATATAGAAGACGTTATTATTTCTAATTTTTGAATTTATTTTTATTATGGTAGACAAGCAAAAGGCCAATAAATTAACATCTATGTATTTCATGTAATGCTTATAACACTATATAGTGGAACATTTTAGCTGTACTCTCTCTTTTGTAGTGGCTTCCTATTGAGATGGCTAACAAGGGTTTTATTTACATTACAACTAATGTAATAGTAGTCAAAGGTAATAAATGGATAAGGATGGGGATGAGGACTGATGTAATAGTAGTTAAAGATAATAAGTGGAGTAGTAGTTAAAGGTAATAAGTGGATATGGAGGGGGAGGAGGTATATAGATGAGCAATGGTAGACTTTTATAAGGATGTCATTGAATATAAAACATAAATACAAATAATAATAACAATAATTACTAAGAAATGGATATATTGGTAAGTTCACGATAGAGGTAGGTTAGATATTTAGGTGACCTCTCCAAATGAAATTTAGAATTTAGTTCTATAATCAGGGCCAATTAGTAGGCATGTAACATGATCTATATATAGGTTGTTATACTGAACACTAACACAATCTATAAATATTCTTTCTTTCATGACTCATATTGTGCATGCTTGGAATTTGATGTTTCATGAAATATTTTCTCCATTTGAAAATGTATTTGAGAGTGCATAAAAATTAAACATGTCTAAAGTTACGAACATCATAATAATCAAATCATTGATTGGACAATTATATGTTTAACTAACATTGATAGTTGTATTTTGTAATATGTACTATAATGCATGTTTTCTTTGGTTCTGGGCCACTTGAATTCATCATAGTAGTTTGGAGTCATAAATGAAAGAGATCATCTTTGTCTTGTAGATGGAATTCCTACACTATTACTCTTTGTAGACTGCATTAGTTCATACAAGCAACACATTAAACAATTATCAAAAATCACTTTAAGATCAAGAACATCACAATCAATCATGGAATTAAGAAAATTACATGTAATTAGATAAGCATAAATCATAACATCACATTCAATAATGGAATTAAGAAAATTACATGTAATTAGATAAGCATGAATCATAACATCACATTCAATCATGGAAATAAGAAATTACATGTAGTTAGATAAACATAAATCATAATATCTACATCGGTCATAAACAAGAGTGTTTTAGATGAAGATATTGGATTAGGGGTAAAAGTGTGTCAATTATAATTGTAGGATGAGCCATAAAATAAACAAATTGAAGGTTGATAAAAAAAAATTGGGCCAAAGAATAACAACAATATATACTAAATCCATCATTTCACTTTAGTTTTTTCCACAGAAAAATTTCACAAATATATTAGAGATATAATTTTGTTCTCTGCTTGAGAGGTTACATTCCAAGATAAACAAAATCTAGAAGAAAAGAACTACAATCCATGTTGATCGTAGTCAATCTAGTGTTGTCGACCAACAATAATTTTACCGGAGTGCGGAAGTGTAATGAAGACATTTCCGCTGGTCCTACAGGGAAAAGAGGTGAGGAAGTCCGGGCTAATGATTTGAAACGGTGCTTTGCAATGGAGGATATCAAATGACTGATCATATCTCTATTTTGTAGCTAGCAGTCATCCTAAAATAATCTTAGAACATGGGAGGGGCCCTCGTGCCTGTCCACCCAGATATTGAAGGTGATGATTCCGACTTTTTTCTTGAGTGCAACCTTGGAGAGTATGTTGGATTCCTTGTTGTTTTCATGGTATATATGTTTGAAGTTGAGCTTGATGAAAGTTGATTGAAGTTGCCTGATCCTATCCTTCCATCCCAAGAGAGTGGTGACCTGTATCTTGCCCTTGCTTTTTAGCTAGTCTATGACAATATGGGAATCCCCATACATTAGAAGTGTATCTATATTTAGTTTGGAGGCCAAATGGAGAGTATCCCAAGCGCCCAATAATTATGCCCTGGTGTTGGTGCCATGTCCGCAATTAAAATTCCATCTGCAAAGAGTATTTGATAAGATATATATCACACCCCCTGCACCACTCTGCATACCATTTGACTGTGCCGCTCCATCGAACCAACCTATGGGAGTCTCCTCTAGGGTAAGAATCTTGTGCTTCGTTTTTCTTGACTCTATTCTTGGGTGAATGGTTGTCTAGGAGTTGTGCAGGCCAAGCAATTTGAAAGCCACTGTATTGGTTGATGGAGGCCTATTTTCAAAAATAAAATTGTTTCTATCAAGCAACATATACCAACAAACCATGGGAGGGAGGTTTAGTGAGTGGTGGGAAATTTTTGACTAGTTTTTGTAGCAATCTGATAACATGTGCCCATCCCAGATGGTATTTAAATTAAGATATACAGAGATGATGTCCAAGACTAGACAGATGAAGGCACAGTTGATGAATATGTGTTGTACATATTCTTCTTCTTTGATGTAGAGGTGGCAAATGTTGGGACCAACCCATCCTTTTTTTTGGAGGATGTCCCAAGTATTAATCTTTTTTTCGGGCGCGAGCCAGGTGAAGAGTTTTATCTTGGGTGATAAATTCCAATTCAAGAGATTGTGCCTCCAACCACCGACTGTGTTATGCCAGGTGTGGTTCGTGATCTCTGTGTATACATTTTTTGCTGTCAGGATACCCGAGCGGTCACCCCCCATCCACATTGGCTGGTCATGTTTTTCTTGGAGCTGGATGCCCATGCTCGAAAGGTGATGAAAAAAAATATTCCATTAAGGAGCTAAGTTTATAGCTAGTCCAATTTTGTGGATAGATTTCTAGTCGTTTAAAAGAAAGTCAGTTCTATTTGCCCCAGTGGCTTGAAATAGGTACATGATGTTTTTTAAATTAATGGAGGAGATCAGTTGTGGGGAGAGGTAAGAGTCTTGTTCCATCCCAATGATACGATCCCTGCCAAGGATGATGGAGTGCCCAAATTGTAGGTTCTAGCAAAGCGAATTGGATATCCAGCTCACAGATTTTGTAATGTTTCTCCAAAGTGGTGAGGGTGATCTTGCAAAGGTCGTAGCTGTTCTGAGCCAAGAGTCCACCGATAAATGTGGTAGGTACTTATCCTTTATGACTGAGTTCCAGATACATTTTTGTGTTAAAACACGCTAAAAAGTGTTGGTCGTCAGTGCTTGATTGGAGTGGGAGAGGTTCCTGATCCCCCAACCGCTCTCTTTTTTTGTTTTTTCTATTGTTTCCGAGTTGCAAAGGTGTTGGTGACTGTGATCCATGCAACCCGACCATAGGAAATTGAATGACAAATTCCTTAGCTTGTCAAGCACAGTGGCAGGTATGGCCGCTAGTGCCATCCAGAAAATGGGTTGACCTTCTAAGACTACTTTGAAAAGGGTGAAAAGACCTCCTAAGGATAGTCAGCAATTACACCAGTGACCGATTATTTTCTCAACTTTGGCAATGAGCCAGTTCCAACTGGTAGGCTTGAGTGATTCAACGTTTAAGAAATAGTCGAGGTATTTGAAACCTTCAGAGAGGTGTACAAATATGTGAGGGATTATATATTTTAGTAGGGCGAGAGTTTGGTCTTGAATATTGGAAAAATGGAAGGTCGATTTGTCCCAATTTATCAAAAGTCCTAAGGCATTGCAGAAGGTCTTTGATTTCCATCCATTCCTAAATTGAGCCATTGGTCGTGATAAGTACATTGTCGACAAACAATAGGTGTAAAATCCTGACAACTTTGGAAACTTTTATCTTAGAAATCTTCCCTTCAGATTGACTATTTTTTATAAGTAGTGACAGGCTTTCCATGACCATTATGAACAATAATGGGGAGAGTGGGCATCCCTGCCTCAAGCCTCTTCCACTGCGAAAGAAAGGGGAACTTTCGCCATTCACCAAGACAAAAAAATTTGTAGTTATCACGCCACACATGATCCACCTAATTAAGGAAAGATTGAATCTAGATTGAGCCAGGATTAATCTAAGGAAATCCCAATCTATGTAGTCAAAGGATTTTTTAGGTCTAATTTCAGAATGAGTGCCTTTGATTTTTTCACCTTGATCTTTTGCAGGAACTGTTGTGCCATGCCAATGGCATCTAAGATCTATCTTCCTTTTAAAAATCCCATCTTTTCGCCCGAAAGTGTCCTCGAGAAGATGGGCTTGATCTTGTTTGCAATGATTTTTGTGATCAGTTTGTAGCAAAGATTGCATAATGCAATCGGTCTGAAGTCCCCAAAGGTGGATGGATTGTTTTCTTTGGGGATGAGTGTAAGGACTTTTGAGTTCAGGGCACCTATGATTTTGCCTCTAAGTCTGGAGTCTCCCATAAGGTGTAGCAGGTCGGTCCCAACCAAGTCAAAGAAGTGTAGAAAAAATTCTACAGTCCAACCATCAGGGAATGGACTTATATCTTTATTAAAGAAATTTAGAGCCCCAAAAACCTCCTAAAGCATGCATGGACTGTCTAGTAAGTTTGTGTCTTCCACTATGACTAACTATGGGATGATTGTGGTGACAGATACAGAGTCCCATGGACAGATGAGTGTAGATGCCTCATAAAAATATTTGAAGTGTGTAGTGGTCGTAGTATTTAGAGCTGACTGGCCCATGTGTATAAACCCCAAGTCATATTAAATCTACCAAATATGTTTCTTTTTTCTATCTGGAGCTCGCAAAACAGTGAAATGTTTTTGTGTTAAGATCACCACCTTTAATCCAATTTGCTCTGCTATGTTGCCACCATCGGGCTTCATCTGCAAGGAAAATTGTATTTCTTTCAATCTCTAGTTGTTGTAAGGATAGGATCCTGTCACAGTGTCCCTCGACTGACTTGTCTTCAAGGAGAAGGGTGTGACTCACTTTAGTTATCAACCCATGGATCATGAAAATGTATGAGGTGTTTTGCACTATGTATGCAAGTATAGAGATAAAATACAAACTACTAATCATAATGAAAGCTATATAATGCAAATTATGACCAACTCTGGCATTTCATTCTTATTGAATTTTTAGACACTTGGGTTCATGACTTTCAAATCTACTCTCCTGACAATGTGTATATAGAAAATTAAGATCTAGAGTCACTACCTCTTTGCTAAAAGGTTGATTTAATGAATTCATTCAACCAATAAACCTATGACCCTTAAATTTCTACTAAATCACTTAATCCTTACAACATTAGTAATCATATTAAATCCGTTGGATGTACTTCAAAGTGTGGAACATTGTAAATTAATGGTACTTAAAGTAATGCATGTAGTAAAGTGTTGAAAGCATTGTTAGTAAATGTAGGTAAATAACATAATTGTTAGAAATTAACATGATTTAACCTAATGCTCTATTTACTACATAAGTATGTTTTTTTGTAAAATAGAAACTAAAGATGAGACACAAAATTACTACAAGGTTTCCTAGTACTCTCCTTGGGTGGGACCTACTTATGAAAGTTATTGGAACCCTTGGAGACACTCAACACTCAAGAATGCAAAAAAACTTTGCACTCTTTATTAAGGAATTCATAAAAATAGAAGGGAAACAATTTGTCTCTCTTTTGCAGTTTGAATTGTAGAAATAATAGCAAGAGGAATGAATGAAAAACTAACTTCTTATCATATGAACTATGCCTCTATTTGTATATGAAAACAATATTATTTCAGTTGTCCAATCAATCCCTTGATCGATGGAGGTTGTACCATAACTTCCTAGTTTTATGCATGATGTTCGAAGGGATTAATTTCCCTCCTAGACAACTTGAATCCCCTATATTAGAAAAAGATCAAATTGCTTAAGGTCATTATGGCTTCCTCCAAGTGTTGGTAGCTCTAAATATGGTGAAGGGATAAGATCCCTCAAATTTATCCATCATTCATCCAGGTGGGTTTGTGTTCATAAATGAAGGATATCATCTTTATCTTGCAAATCAAATTCCTGCACTATTACTCCTTGTAGACCACATTAGTTCATATCTGAAACACATTAAAAAATCATCAAAACTCACGTTAAGATCAATCTCATCGCATTCTATCTTGGAATTAAGTAGATTATATGTGATTATATAACAATAATCATAATTCCTACACAAGTCATCAAAAAACATGAATGTTTCCGATGAAGATATTCACTTAGGGGAAAATCTGTGTCAAATGTAGATTTAGGATGGGCCATAAAATAGACAAATTGGAGGCCCATCACATTGCATTGAGATCATAAAATTAGATGATGATGGCATACTTGTTTATGAATTCCATTTTCCAAAGATTGACACTCTTTGCTCTCCAAGACTATAGAGATTATAAAGATATTGTTGACATAAGAAGTAATTACAAGACAAGAATATGGTGAACCTCATTGGATATCTAGAAGGATTCTAACATTTGAAATGATGGACCTACATGAAGAATTATATGGTGCACTAATTGATAATAGAGACGAATATGGGTCAACTATATGGGCGTTTGACATTACATATGATCTTCCATATTGAAGGTACAAATCATTTTTATGTTTCTTAGTTTATATGATTTGATTATGAATAATGTAACAAGGATTTTTATCTTATCTGATTTGAATATGGATAATGCAAGAATATTTTATGAAATAATTTGTTTAATTCAATGTAATTTGCATTGATTTTTTTTAATAAGTAAATAAAATATTTGGAAGTAATATTGAGTTTTTAAATTATAAGATGATATCATCATTCCATTATCTATTGTTTAGTGATTCTAGAAATAACTTAATTCTAAAGGAGTGGATATTTTAAGGTTGATGTTATGGTTTTGTTTGCAACAATACTAGTTTATTAGGCCATGGTGTAAAAAATGTTGCAATTTTAAGCCCCCAAAAAGGGTTCTATTCACAACACTACTTTTTGGTTCAAGAGTTTATTTTAAGATTTTGGTTGCAATGATACTAGTTGTTAATGCCATGGTTTGAAATAAGTTGAAATTTTAATCCCCCAAAATGGTGCTACTAGTAGCACCACTTTTGGATTCAAGGGTTCATTGTAAGGTTTTTGCTAGAAACATTACATGTTTTTAAGGACATGTTGCAAAACATTTTGATTTTCACTGTTAAAAAAGAGTGCTACTTGTAACACCACATTTTGAGTCAGGGGTATATTTTGGTGTTTTGACACAAAAATATTTCTTTTTAGAGCTAGGATTTCATTTTTCTATCATGATTCTTGTCAAGTACGTAAATGCGATATAGGTTGAAGCTGAATGAATCCCTAACTTTTAAAGAAAGAAGGAAAAGGTCAATATTACTTTCATCCATCACTACATTTTTCAAGAATTAATAAAGATGAAATGTTTGAATCATACGTTTTAGGAAAATTGGAGCATGTTCACATTAATTTAAAAAAAATCATACACCTATAAATAGAAGTTGAAAGAGCAACTCACATTCCACCTTTTTTCAGATAGAGATATTACCAACAAATAAAAGAAAAATCAACAACTCAAAATTTGTATGAAGAAATCCCAAATATATCCATAGAGAAAGCTACTACAATACTCAAGTTAAAAACCCCAAATCTGAAAAGACTAAATCAGTGTATCCATCCCACATCCAAATTCCATCTACAAGTGGTGGTTGCTAATGAAGTAATATTTCACGTGAGGACAAATGCCACAAGGTTAAATTAATAATACAATATTATACTAATCTCCATATCCCACGAAAAATATAAGAGTAAGAGTATATTAAATTGATCCTCAATGCATAATTGTTAGATGCTTTAGACCTAATTACAATGAACCTAATATGACAATTGTAATATACCAGATATAAAAAGTATGTAGAACATAAATAAAATGCTAGAAATGGCATAATAACAGTAATATAACCAGCATAATATCCACAATAACACAGAAATGATATAAGAACAATCATAGAAATAGCACTTTGATTCAGAAAGCAATGTTCAGGGGCCTCTTTGAGGGGGAAACCTGCAGTTGAGCAGCACTCTGTTACAATAATCTCCAAGCTAGGGTTTTCATACCCTCGACCCTTATTTATACTAAATATGTCTATCAAGAGAAGCATCTAGAGGAAGATCCTTCTAGAAGAGGAAGCTTCTATTAGGTCTTCTTACATCCGCCTTATTCTATTTTATTGAAAGGCCTTATTAATATTGACCTTTATTACATCCAAATATATTTCTCTACCTATGTGCAGATTAGGACCCTAACATGTCCACCCCCTTAGAAACAGCCTTGTCCTCAAGGCTTGAGATGTGGAAACTGCTGCAGAATGGTAGCTGGTTCCCAAGTGGCATCTATTGGAGTTGTATCTTTCCACTAGACTAGCACTTCCTTGATGGTTCTATGACACAAGCGACGCTCACGCAGGTCCAAAACTACTTCTGGATGTAGCCAAATGGATCCTTCTTCAGCTAACTTGGGAAGGTTGGTTTGAATTTAGCACCTAGTTCTAATCACCTTATTTAAGCATGAAACATGAAAACTAGGATGTAGCTTCGAATGACTGGGCATAGATAACTAATAGGTGACTTGTCCCACATGCTTGAGAACTGTATAATGACCATAAAATTTGGGCGCTAGCTTTTGACAATGCTCGGCCTTGAGGGAAGTTTGCTTGTATGGTTGCAGTCGTAGAAACACCTGATCCCCTTCTGCAAATTGACATTTAGAGCAACCTTGATCTACTTGTTGCTTCATGTGATTCTGTGCCATGACTAAGTTCTCTTTGAGGGTATGGAGAATATCCTCTCGAACTGTGAGTGTTTGGTCAACCGCCTAGACCTTCGAGGTACCCGGTAAGTATGAGAGAACTAAAGGTGGCTTCTGTCCATATACCGCTTCAAAAGGAGTCATGTGTGTAGCTGTATGGTAGGAAGTGTTGTACCACCATTCAGCTAGGGGTAACCATTGAGCCCACTGATTTTCTTTTCAGAGGAAAAACACCTCAGAAATGTTTCCAAACACTTGTTGACAACTTCCATTTGACCATCAGTCTGGGGATGATAAGATGTGCTGAGATGCAATTGGATGCTATATAGCTTGAACAGTTCTTGCCAAAAATTGCTTGTGAAAGTTGGGTCACGATCATAAACAATAGAGTGTGGCATGCCATGAATCTTGAAGACCTGGTCCATGAAAATTTGAGCCACTGTGGATGCAGTAAATGGGCGTTGAAGAGCACATAAATGAGCATACTTGGAAAGGTGATCCACAACCACCATTATGACTGATTTTTTTCCTGATTTGGGTAAGCTGGTAATAAAGTCCATAGAGATATCCTTCCAAATAGCAGGTGGAATCGGAAGCGGTTGTAGTGTGCTCGTAGATTTGACTGTTTCTCCCTTGTTGTGTTGACACACATCACATTCAGCGGCAAAATTATGGATGTCCTGTTTCATACCATCCCAGAAAAAAGAACGTTTGACCCTATCATATATTTTGGTGAACCTGGCGTGCCTCGCTGTGGGTGTAGCATGAAGCTCAGAAAGTACCATATATTTAAGCTTTGATTGTTTACTTAAATACAAACGGCCTTTGTATTGAAGCTCATCCTGGAGCCAAAAGTACCCTGGGGGAGCTGGAGCATTGGTCTTCAATTGCTGGATCAGATGCGAAATTTTGGGATCTTGTAGCCATTCCTGACGAACAGTTTGGAGCCAATCTGGTACAATGAAGGAAAGAGAAAAGAGGGATCCTTCTTCTTCATATTTTTGGGACAGTGCATCTGCCACCACATTGTCTTTTCCTTTCTTGTAATTGATCTCATAATCATATCCAAAGAGTTTAGTCACCCATTTTTGTTTCTCCAGGGAGGAAATGCGTTGTTCCAGAAAGTACTTGAGGCTTTGATGGTCTGTCTTAATTTGGAAATGTTGCCCCAAGAGATAAGGCTCCAAAGATCAATGACATGTAGAATAGCCAACATTTCCTTTTCATAGATGGGTTTTCCCAGATTCCTTTCAGATAGTTGCTTGCTGGTGAAGGCCAAAGGTCAACCGTCTTGCATAAGGACAACACCGATTCCTTTCCCTGAGGCATCACATTCCGGCACAAAGGTCTTTGTGAAATCAGGAAGGGCCAGAACCAAAGTGGTGCACATGGACATATTCAAGGTTTGGAAAGCTTGAGTAGCAGTTGGAGTCCAAGTGAAGGAGTTATTTTTTAGGAGAGCACTGAGAGGTGCTGCAATCTTTCCATAATTCTTAACAAACTTGTGATAATACCCTATTAAGCCTAGAAATCCACACAATCTTTTGAGAGTCTTTGGGTGCGGCCAGTCTTGCATAGCTTCAATCTTTTTAGGATCCACCCTGATGCCATCCTTGTCAACCAGATGACCCAAGTATTCTACTTCTGAGGCACCAAAAGAACATTTAGACTATTTTAGGAAAAGTTGGTGCTGAGAGAGTAGATGGAGAACTTGATCCACATGAGTAAGATGGTCTGTCCAGGTTTTTTTATAGATGAGGACATCATCAAATAAAACTAAGACAAAATGACGGAGAAAAGGATGGAAGACATGATTCATGAGGCTTTGGAAGGTGGAGGGGGAATTACATAAGCCAAAGGGCATGAACAAAAACTCATAGTGGCCCTCATGAGTTCAAAAGGCTGTCTTGGGAATGTATGCCTCTTTCATACGTATCTGGTGATAGCCCGAGTGAAGATCAAGTTTAGTAAAGAATTGGGCGCCACTCAATTCATCCAGGAGGTCATCAATGACAGGAATGGGAAATTTGTCTTTAATGGCTAGTTTGTTGATGGAACGAAAGTGAGTATACATTCTCCAAAACCCTTCTTTCTTTAGGACCATGACTACAGGAGAAGAGTAAGGGATCGTATTAGGGCGGATAACACTTGCAGTAAGGAGTTCATGGACCATTTTCTCAATTTCATTTTTTTGTGAAAATGGGTGGCAATACGGACGGATATTGGGAGGAAGGATTCCAGGTACAAGGGGAATGGAATGATCATGAACACCGTGGGAAGGAGGGAGTCCTCGGGGAGTGGAAAATACAATTTGATGTTTAGAAAGGAGGGCTTGGAGGTCTTGCGTCACCGGGGGTGTCTCTATTGCTTGTATGGCATGGAGTTGGGAAATGATCCCAGAATGACCTTTTTTGAGTATCTTTTCCATGCGATGGGAACTAATGACCTCAAGTGAACCAGCAGTGATGCCTTGGAATTTATATTGGTGGCCTTCCTGGTCGAATTGCATGGTTAATTCCTTAAAATCCATGAGAATGGGACCCAAAGTTCTTAGCCAATATGCACCCAACACAATGTCACAACTGCCCATGTCAATAGCAAACATATGGGATTTTAGGTGGTAGTCACCAATTTGGAGACGCACATTTTCACAGAACCCTCCACATTTCATGGAACCACCATTAGCAATCATGATTTGGAAATTGTTGATGGCATGGATGTAGCAATGAGTTTCTTGGGAAATGCGACGATGAATAAAATTATGGGTGCTTCCACTATCAACCAAAATGATGACCTTCCAATGCTTGATGTAACTGATTAAATTGAGGGTTTGGGGGGAGGAGAAGCCAGTGAGAGCATTGAGGGAAATGATCGGTTCCACTTCGGAAGGGTCTGAGGGAGGGGTTATGTCAGTGATTTCAGGTGACTTAGGCACAAGGGGAGTTCCAACATCCTCTTCTGAAATATCCTCAGGGATGGCCATAAAAAGATTTTGTTCCTTACACTTGTGGCCCAGGAAATATTTTTCATCACAATTATAACAAAGGCCTTTGAGTTGGCGTTCAGCCATTTCAGCCCTGGTCAATTTTTGGAACTTTAATGGGGCGGAGGGNATGGCATGGATGTAGCAATGAGTTTCTTGGGAAATGCGACGATGAATAAAATTATGGGTGCTTCCACTATCAACCAAAATGATGACCTTCTGATTCTTGATGTAACCGATTAACTTGAGGGTTTGGGGGGTAGAGAAGCCAGTGAGAGCATTGAGGGAAATGATCGGTTCCACTTCAGAAGGGTCTGAGGGAGGGGTTATGTTAGTGATTTTAGGTGACTCTGCCACAAGGGGAGTTTCAACATCCTCTTCCGAAATATCCTCAGAGATGGCCATAAAAATCTTTTGTTCCTTACACTTGTGGACCAGGAAATATTTGTCATCACAATTATAACAAAGGCCTTTGAGTTGGGGTTCATCCATTTCAGCCCTGGTCAATTTTTGGATATTTAATGGGGTGGAGGAAGTAGTGAGATTTATGGATTTAGGGCGAGGGATAAAGGAGGGTTTATGGTTTTGAGAGGATACAACTTGTTGTGATTATTTATCTTTTTTAGTAGCCTCCACC
>JASDQU010013854.1:226126-237544 GCA_032191745.1 Picea mariana | reverse complement strand
CTTGGTCATGGCACAGAATCGCATGAAGCAACAAACAGATCAAGGTCGCTCTGAACGTCAATTTGCAAAAGGGGATCAGGTGTTTCTATGACTGCAACCATACAAGCAAACTTCCCTCAAGGCCACGCAGTGTCAGAAGCTAGTGCCCAAATTTTATGGTCCTTATACAGTTCTCAAGCATGTGGGACAAGTCGCCTATCAGTTAGCTCTGCCTAGTCAGTCAAAGCTACATCATGTTTTTCATGTTTCATGCTTAAAGAAGGTGATTGGAACTAGGTGCCAAATTCAAACCAACCTTCCCGAGTTAGCTGAAGAAGGATCCATTTGGCTATAGCCAGAAACAGTTTTGAACCAACGTGAGTGTCGCCTGCATCAACGAACCATCAAGGAAGTGCTCGTCCAGTGGAAAGATACAACTCCAACATATGCCACTTGGGAATTAGCTACCATTCTGCAGCAGTTTCCACATCTCAAGCCTTGAGGACAAGGTTTTTTTTAAGGGGGTGTACATGTTAGGGTCCTAACCTGCACATAGGTATATCAATATATTCAGATGTAATAAAGGTCAATATTAATAAGGCCTTTCAATAAAATAGAATAAGGAAAATGTAAGAAGACCTAATAGAAGCTTCCGCTTCTAGAAGGATCTTCCTCTAGATGTTTCTCTTCATAGACATATTTAGTATAAATAAGGGTCGAGGGTATGAAAACCCTAGCTTGGAGATTATTGTAACATAGTGCTACTCGACTAAAGGTTGCCCCCTCGAAGAGGCTCGTGAACATTGCTTTCTAATCAAAGTGTTATTTAAGTTGTTGTTCTTATATCAATTCTGTGTTATTGTGGAGATTATGCTGGTTATATGACTGTTATTCTGTCATTTCTAGCATTTTATTTATGTTCTGCATACTTTTTATATCTAATATATTACATATTTTTTTATACATTTAGAATTTCAATTTTAATGTTTAAATTTAGATTTAAAATTTTGAAAATTATATTTAAAATTTCTTAAATAAATTAAATGTATTTGTTTTATAAATTTTTTATTTTAATTATAATTTTTTATAATAAAATAAATAAATAAAACGTATAAAAAATATATATATATATTTTAAAAGAATAAACAACTTTTACATTCAACCTATGCAGAATCTCTCTAATAAATTCTCCAATTTTGTCTTAAAAAAATTCCTCATAACATTTAACCTCTCAAACCTCTGATTGTTATTTCCAATTTTGCTCAATTCTAGAAATAAATAAAACATTACTCATAACTTTTGTATACATTAGAAACACCCATTCATTATAAAATACATGTGTTACATAACAAATTTTATCTTAAAAGGTTTCCTCGTAACATTTAACCTCTCAAACCTCCGATTGTTATTTCCAATTTTGCTCAATTCTAGAAACAAATAAAGCATTACTCATAACTTTTGTATACATTAGAAACACCCATTCATTATAAAATACATGTGTTACATAACAAATATATTATATTTAAATATAATTATGATTTTGTTCATATTAATTAGTATAAAATAAAATATTTCCAAAAAAAATCATATTGTAAATTTGATATGCAAAATGTTTGTTCGAGGAAATTTTATCTAATTCATTATAAAATACACGTGTTACATAACAAATGCATATTATACTTAAATATAATTATGATTTTGCTCATATGAATTATTAATAGTATGAAATAAAATATTTCTAAAAAAATCATATTGTAAATGTTATCTATCAAATATAATTTATAGACAAAAAAAAATTCATTAAAACATTTTATTTATAATTTACAATTTTCCTTAAAACCTCTTATCATATTATTAAAACCATATTTTTATATAAATAAATGTTTTCCAAATTCCTACCTACTACCTACTCATGACGACAAAATATAAAAATAATCCACATTATAAATATAACAAAACATATTTACTTCATCCTCACATTGTAAGGTGTAAAACTTTGATTCATATGTAACCTCTCCATAATGATAAACAATATGATAACGATTTTAAATTTTTTCCATAATAATAAACAATATGATAACGATTTTAAATTTTTTCTATCAAATAGACTAATCATTAACTAAATAGTAATAGACTAATCATCCATTAGTATAACTAAATAGTTTATAGTTTTATTATAATTTAAAATAATGTTGTTATTACTTGAAAAATGATTATTGTGATTTTAAATTTAACATATTAAAACTATAAGAATTAATGAGAAATGTTTTTTCATAAATAATAATAATAATAATAATAATAATAATAATTATTATTATTATTATTATTATTATTGATTTTAACATGAGTAATAAAAAAATTTTTTTATAAATGATTTTCAATTTAATTATGTTTTTTTATAAATTATTTTTATTTTTATTGATTTTAATATTAGTAATGAAAAATGTTTTTTATAAATGATTTTCAATTTGATTGATTTTACAATTTTTTTTAGATATATAAAAATATAATGTAAATAATTTAAAATATATATTATAATTATTTTGTATTATGATTAAATTTTTACAATATTATTGGGAATTAGAGTTTTCCAAATATTTTAAGATTTGGATTGTTTTCAGTATTTTTTATATTATTTTTGTGTAAAATTTAAAAGAATGATTGGAATTGGGTAGATCAATTGTTGAGATTGTAAAATATAATTGTAATAAAAAAAATTTAGGACATTAATCTATTTATACATTCAAAAATACAATTTCAATCATAAAAAATTACAATTTAAACAAAAATTATATAATCTAAATCCTATAACATTTATAATTTTTCTATGAATTTTTTTTCTTTATTCTATATATTTTAAATATTTATATACTAATATATTAAAGTGGGTTAAGAAAAATATTACAAAATAAAAAAAATTGAAGCATGTAAGTGACAGCCAAAGTCTTCTTATTTTTTTGGATTATAATAGAAAAAAAACATTTGGAAGACAATCTATAGATTGAATTTCATTGGCTCAAATCTTAAACCATTTTTCTTTTACTTATAATTGAAAAGCTTTTGGAAGAGAACATATATCTTAAGCCATTTTTCGTTTTACTTATAATTGAAAGAAAGCTTTTGGAAGAGAACATATAAAGTAACAATAGGTGGAATTGCATTGGCTCAAATCTTAAGCCAATGATGAGTCTTTATATTAAAGACAAAGACCCTCCTCTCATATATATAATGATGACTTTGTATATTTAATAATGTAAGTGTCAATTTTTTTATAACTTGAATGTTTTCTATTAAACTCTTAGTTGTGCATTAATTAATTTTTTAATAAAATATGTTCATTTTATTTCAATATCGATATTTTATCAATGATTTTTAGTATAATTTATATGAATATGCGTTTTGATTTAAATTTAAAATAAATTATTGTGTTTCTCTATCAAAATTAATTTATATATATATATATATATATATATATATATATATTACCTGGACCTTCTACAACTTACTAGGAGAGATGTTAGAGAGATGTTAATGTAACACAATATATTAAAATAATAATTAATAACAAATATATATATATATATATATATATATATATATATATATATATATATAGAATATCAAATTTTTTAATACTATAAAATATTTCTCTATAATTTATTTTTTGGTTGGGGTGACATTTGTAGCACACACATCAAATGCATCGCTCACAATGAGGGTGGTTAAATCCCTCGCTGCCACCCTCCTCCTTCGTGTAGTCAAGATGCCTAAAATCCATTGCAGCGAGGGCTCAATGTGTCGGTATGGATCGATAGTCTTAATGGAAACTCAAGTTTGGCCCCTTAGTATAGGTATGAAGCAACAAAGATGGTTTCACTTTTCTATGGTTTTTATCTCCGACATTTGGCTCTAGTTTTCCATCCTCTCCTGGATGTTATGCTTCAAGCCTGTAGAGCCTTCGTAACTCTCCTTCTGGTAATCTTTCGCAGTTCTAGTCACCCCACTGTAATCCCCCCTTCCCCCCCTACGCTTTCCCTGGCCATGCCTCGTGAGAGAGGCAAGTCCCGGCGCAAGCCAACCTACTATAGTCAAGTTGGAAGGCACAAGCACTTGGGACCTTCCTCTCTCTCTCCCCTTTGAGGATGTATCTTGGGCCTCTCTCCCCACTCTAGTCATAATTGGTGTGAGGATGCACATATGAAGCTTCGTCCGTCTAATTCATAGCATTTCTATGGAGGTTTCCCGGTGAAAGAGGAGATTCCTCCTAATTGGGAGGAAATTTTGCCTAATTTTCAGAAGTCCACCATGGAGCAGCGGTTGTCCGTAGGTACTAGCACCCCTCTAAATTTTCCTGAGCCAACCATGACAGGATGTATAGTTGAAGAGGAAATCCCTCCTCACATGGAGGATTATTGTAAGAATTATGCCAATGCCAATGACGAGAACCCCAAAATAAATTGGGAGAAATGTTGGAATGAGGAAGACACCCATCGAAAAAATTACACATAAGATCATGTTCACCCGGCGCATAGCTCTTGCAGGCTCATGGAAGACCACCTGGTCTTGATTTTCGAGATGTGAAAGGACTTGGCCAAGCAACTGCACAACCAACATATGCTCAACAAGTCCCTGGACGTCCTGTTCCAGCCCTTGTCAAGTGAGCCTACGAAAAGTTGTTCATGACTTGTTGTCAACCATATGCCTTCAAAATCTGTCAGGATGGACATCCGGGTTCGCCTCATGTCTAGTATCCTTACTATATTTTTCTTTGGTTTTAGTGATAAGTTCATTAGATGGTTAGGGAACTTAGTTGACCACCTATTATGGTTTCCACGCATGTGGCAAAACATGTGGCAAGTCCCCATGTTTTTAAAGACAGGCAACATCTTTTGGTCTTTGAACAATATTGTCTACTTGTTTTGGTTTCCACTTATGTAGCAAGTTTTGGTGTATCCTTAGACATGTGTAGCATTTTTTAGCTAATGTATATATATATATATATATATATATATATATATATATATTGGTTTGAATTTGTTCTGTTTAGAATTTATCTAGCTTCAATTAAGAGATGAGGAAAATAGTGTAGTGGTTGTACCTCTAGAGATTTGATCCCTTAAGGTGGTTGATATATCTAGGGTTAAGATGGATCTATGTTGGTTAACTAGCATATATCCATCTTAACCTTTCCTCAAGTTTTTCAGTGTATACTTGATAGATACGGAGTTGAAATGAATCTATATACTCGTTTAATACATTAATATTAAAGTATTATAAAATATATCAAAATCTATTAATATCTTTTATGATATATTATGACCTCTCTAACCACTGCATTGTTTTGGTGGGAGGAATAGTTGTTACTCTCCCTTAAATGGATCTAGTCTATATGATGCTCTGGTTGTTTAACCTCCAATATTGAAAAAAAATCATATATATATATATATATATATATATATATAATCTTATTTGAACATTTTTCTATCTCATAATGAGGGAAGGGTAGCACAATTATTAAAAGTAAATTTTTTATTTATATTTTTAATAAAATATCTATGAAATGATTTTTTAACCTTGAATGAGAATATAAATATAAATCACTATTTTTTATAATTTAAAATCCATTTTTAAATATTGAAATAGAAATAATGACCAGAAAACCTGTTTAGTAGAAAATTTAAACTAAGCCTTAATAAAATCATACATAATTTTAATGTTATATAACTTAAATTTAAAATTTATTAAATCAAATTTTACATATTAAAAAATACTAATATAATATTTAAAAAACAATTTATATTTATGCTATCACCGAGAATATTGAGATTTCAAGCCAAGATCCAACTCCTAAAGAAGCCCAGTTTGGAAAAAATGAAAAATATATGTATATGTGTATATTTTTTTATTATTAAAAATAAATATTATATTTATATTTTTAATAAAATTATACTTAATTTTAATGTTATATAACTTAAATTTAAAATTTAATTTTACATATTACAAAATATTTAAATAATATTTAAAAAACAAATTATATTTATGCCATCACACAGAATGCTGAGATTCAAACCCTAGCTCCAACTCCTAGACAACCCCTAGTTATGATGAGAAAGATAAGATAATTACAATCAGAATGTTGACAGGTAGGATAGTTGTAAACGATTATATGGCTCAAGTTCCATCATGTCGAACCGAATGACCACAGATCTTGTGCACAATATCATCATTGTGTTGTCTTATGGCATCATCCTTCGGCCATAATGGTTTCCCGAGGTAGATTAATACGTTGAATGCTTTGGATCCTTATCTGTATCCCGTGTTCATGGCGAAATCTATCATAGAAGATAAACAAACTATAAATCACAAACAAACTTTAAAATTTAAATAACATATTTTTTTAGTTTAAATGTTTTAGTAAATGTAATGAATATTTTTTTGTTATTTTTGTTGGCAAGAAATTGTTACATCTTCAGATTTGAGTAATTATTTTTATATAATTTTAGTATTTCAAATGTCTTTCAAAATATTGAATTTTTTTTTTACATTTATAAATAGATTTTTAAAAAAATAATAATAATTTTGTGTAAATTTTTATGATCAAATTTCTGAAAAACAACTATTTGGTAAAATAGTTAAACAACCCTTATATTCACAACCGGATATTACAGTAAAACGTGTTTTAAGAAGTCTTCTGCACTATTATGAAGGAAAAAAATAATTGAAACGCTTATGTATACAACGATGAAGGCAATAAAACGTAGTTGTTTAGAGGTCGTGATGAAATGCAAGTAGCTCACATTTGCAGGTCTGTAAACAAGATCACATTTCATACATAGTAAGATTCAATAATAATAAATATAGGTAAATCGGGAGAAGGCAATGTGATTATGTTTTTTCTGCCAAGTAACTCATTCGTCTATATATATATTTCATATATATATTTCAGGTCTGGCATGAGAAGCACAACAAGAAATGTAGCAAGGACAGGACAGGACAGGACAGGTACCTAACACAAATTGGCAACGTATCATGACGCCATGTAAAATATAGGCTGTCAATATCGACTTTTCTACATAACAGTGTCGATTTATTTTCACGCAGCATTCAATACTGCTACGTGAGCAGTGCTGACCGACGCACACACAGCATTAAATGCTACTACTATGTGCTGTTTAATATCCACCTTGGTAGGCAATAGTGTAGATCCATTTTCACGCAGCATTCAATACTGCTACGTGATCAGTGCCGACTGATGCTCACACAACATTCTTACGCAGTAGGGTGGATAATGGTTTCTTAATTTTGCTAGAGATAGAATTGATGCAATTTACTATATTATTGATGTGTATTCTATTAATATGAATATGTATAGTTACATAATATGGTAAACTAATTAATTAAGTAGTTAAGGATGTAATTAGGTATTTTCCTTAACACTTTTCTTTAATTACATTATCACTGTCACTAGCTACTAATGCATTAGAATTCACACGCTCCCTTAAAGAGAATTTGGTTCTAACTAACTGTGAGATTAATATCTCACATTTCCCCTATTGAAGATTCAAATTATCTGATAAAATCATCAAGTTAGCATAAGAGTAGACACCCACATATCTACCAAAATGGACTTAATACCACATTCCTCTACCAAAGTGGACTTAATACCACATTCCTCCTCCACTAGCCAGGACTTAATACCACATTCCTCTACCAAAGTGGACTTAATACCACATTCCTCCTCCACTAGCCAGCCTCAAGCTGCTCGAAACGAGGGATAGTTGTGATGTATCATGGCCAACTATCACCCGCTACCAATGCATGAGACTTCACACTCCCCCTTAAACAAAACTTGGTCCTAACCAACTCTTATATTAATATCTGACATATCTCACATTTGCCCCGTTAATCGAAGATTCAAATTCTTTGATAAAATCATCAAGTTAGCATAAGAGTAGACACCCTCGTATCTACCAAAGTGGACTTAATACCACATTCCTCCTCCACTGGCCAGCGCCTCAAGCTACTCTAAACCAGGGATAGTTGTGATGTATCATGGCCAGCACTTCATGCTGCTTGAAACCAAGGATACATGCTACATTATCACATACTGATCTATGTAGGCCTGATTCAATGAGGGCTTACTAAACATGGGGATCAAAGCTTGCCTATAGAAAAGCTCACAACTTCGTACAAATGGGACCAAAAAACTCTAGCAAAGCTCACAACTTCTTACTAATGGGACCAAAAAAGTCACTAGAGTGTCGGGTACAACCGAACATGCACCCCTAGAATTACAACAATTTATTTCTACATAACACCTTCCTTGCAAAATTCAACAAACAATCGACCATCTTTGGCTCTCTCTCTGTGCATTTTCCTCAGTGTGTGAAACCCACATACTTCGCTTGCACGGAATTCCGACAATTTTTTTTTTAACTTGCAATTTACCGGCTTCATTTACTGGCTTCATATCTTTTGTATGTGCAGTAAGGCTCTTAATCACTCACTTTCGTTCCTACTTTCACAACCCTCGGTCTCTTGGCCCTCTAGTGTTGGAGTGAGGCCCAAACCCGCTCTGATACCATAAAATTAATATGCACATGTATAATTACACAATATGGTTACAAGAAGTTACAGAGTTACCAACTAATGATAACTAACTAATTAAGCAGTTAAAGATGTAATTAGGTATTTTCCTTAACATTATATACAAAATAAAACATAGTAAACAACATTCCCATAACTCTTCGGAGCATAAGCAAAGTGAACATCCTTAATTTAGAAAAAGTAAATCCAAAAAATATGTATTTTATAAGTTGCTGTATTTTATAGAAAGATAAGAGGCCACGTGATTTCTTAGATTTACCAAAAATATATATGTATATAGATGAGAGGCTACATGAGTTTTTTTTCTATATCCAATTACTGCCAGAAGCAGCACGAAGGTAGTATATAGCAATGAGTTAGCATTGACTTTCATATTAGTTTTATGTTGACTTAAAAAATGTGTATAAATTTTAATGTTGAACATAATAAATAAAAAAAATTAATTTTCAATATAACAAAATTGGTATTTTTATGATCTCTCATTGGTATTGATAGTGTTATTGCAACCTTCACTTCATTGGAGGTTTGAAATTAATTTTTACGTGACTATATATGAGTGTCACTTTCTTATAAGGTACAACTCTATTGATAAAATAATTTTATAACAAATAAGACTCTTTTTTTTATTTTTTATTTTTATTTTTCCAAATGTGTAGTTATGAAACCATTTTTAATTATTTTGGTAAGTTACTATTAACCTATGAAATAAGACTTATTTTTTTTCTTATTTTTCCAAATGTGTAGTTATGAAACCATTTTTAATTTTTTTGGTAAGATACCATTGACCTATGAAATACGACTTTTTTTTTTTTCTTATTTTTTCAAATGTGTAGTTATGAAACCATTTTTAATTCTTTTGTTAAGTTAATTGATAGCTACTGGGTTAGAAACCCAATGGATCTAGTGACAGGCTTTCCATCCGTTTTTTTGGCAGACATGATTTTGCATACGGTTAAACTTGTCAGGACAATAACGCAAAACCTCCACTATACACTAAAAAATGTTATTAAAAAAACCAGCTACTTATGGAGACATATGATAGAAACGCTGGATAAATTTAGGTTTTTTTGAAATGACATATTTTAATTATAGAAACGGGCTAAAGCACTCCCACACCCTCTGAGAGGAATGGAAAACCTCAAAAACAAAGAAACTCGGTAAGTTTACATAGATTTGAGTAAAATTTCTTTTATTATCTTTGGAAACAAAGCGAGTGTTAAAAGCAGAGAATGACACATCGTCATACAACCTTCCCAAAGGTCTTGCATCATAAATAGAGTCAATATCCGTCATTTAGAAAAAGTAAATCCAACAGAAAGATAAGAGGTCACGTGATTTCCTCGATTTACCAAAAATATATATGTAGATAGATGACAGGCTACGTGGTTTTATACCACTTAATTGTGTTGGCAGTTCACTCATCCCAAGGGGGTATATAATCAATCTCCCATTGCTCACTCCACATTCGTCTCATCTTTTTGAGTGTGTCTTTCACATATTTTTATGTTAATATTTATTATACCTGTTAATAGGTATGGTATATAGCTTTGAGTTAGGCTTGACCTTCTATTAGTTCATGGTTGACCATAAAATATACATCCTTTTATCTAATGTTTTAAAAAATAATTATTTATTTTAAATTTTAAATCTCATTTATGTGATCTCTTATTGGCCAAAAGCTTTGAAGTCTTATTGCTACCTTCACTTCCCCCAATGTAATTGTAATAAATATTTCTTGTTTTTTTATATATACTGTCAAAAGTTGGGGGCCCATCTTGTTAAATAAATAACTCTTTCTTTTTTGGCATGGATATACATTTTTTTGTTGTTGTTCTCATTTAATGGGTACCTTTTTCCTAGACACATTTAAATAAAATAAAATAATATTTTGTAAGTAAAATTCAAATGGATGACAATTGTATTTTTTCTTTCACAATTATTTGAGTGTTAAAGTTAAAATAAAATAATATAATATTTTATACAATTCAAATTTGATGGCATTTGTATTTTTTTTTTTCACAATTTTTTTAAGGGTTAAATATAAGTTTTATTTTTATATTACAAATTTTGAGTGTTAACCTTAAATATAAGTTTGAGTTTTTTACAATGTATAATTTAAATGTTTTATGAAATTGGGTTTTTTTAAGATCATTCAAAATAAATGTGAGGGAATATTGGTTATTATACCTGCCGCTTGTGGTGGTATCTAGTATTGGATATGATATTGATCGTCTTAACTGGGGTTTGATCAAAATAGTTTTGAGCATTTTTAAAGGTATAACATTTCAATTTGATTTTTTTAATTATTTTAAAACATTTTTCTAAATTATGATTAATTGTTCAAATGCATCTCTTATTGTCCTGGCTGCGGAAGGATCTTCAACTTCAACACATGCAGTGGATTCAATATTCTATTATTTTATTTTATTATATCTGCATAACTGCAGATATACACTGCCATACAACCTTGTTTATGCCGTTTCTCACTCTCTACCACCGATGTTATGGCATGCTTGGTGTACTGCAATGTTGTTTTGATTCTATTCCCTTCTCGTTGCAGAGAGGGAGAGAAGCTAGTTCCATTCTTTCCCATTCTAAACGGAATATATCCCAAATATACACCATCCGATTGAGGGACAATAGATGTTTATTGACTGTGGAGACGCTACACGTACACGAATTTTTTACACCATCCGATCTGAATGACAGTAGATGGTTATTGATTGTGGAGACGTTCATGTACAAGATGCGTATAAAATTCTTTTGGAAGCAAGAAAATTGGTACGATCATCAGCCTTACCCAATTTAGATAAGGCTGACAAAACGAGAAAA
>JASDQU010013854.1:204389-218263 GCA_032191745.1 Picea mariana | reverse complement strand
CCAGGTAGAGGACCTTCAGTCGGTTCTCCTAGCAACTTATCTTCTTCGGGGGAAGCAACTTCAACCAACGGTTCTCTGCGATGCTCCACTCCAGGCAGGGAAGCTTTGAGCAGTGGTTCTCGAGGCTCTTTCTCTACAGGAGGAGGAGTTTCAAACAGTGGTTCTCAAGGCTCTTTCTCTGCAGGAGGTGGTTTTGGCGGGTCGGCCTGTCTAGGAAGAGGAGCTTCAATCGGTGGTTCTAGGGAATTTTCCTCGCTAAGCGGTGCAGCTTGAGTTGGTGGTTTTGTGTCCTTCTCCTCCCTAGTGCTCGATGGGCTTGTAGACATAATATAATCTAATCTCGAGTTCTCCCATAATTGGATGAAAAATATTTAACTTCTTCAATGGAATGTAAACCAAAGCCTCCTCTCCCTTCTTCTGGATCTCGCTATCGTTGATCCTAACTTGACCCAGAGACTGACCCCGTCCAACACCTCCAATGCTCAAATCATTACAGACATCGACCACTAGCTCTACAACCATGATATTGGGATCGCTCGCAACAAACTCTAGTTTTTCATTCCAAACTGGATTCAAGTGCTTATGGATAAA
Organism: Picea mariana; assembly: GCA_032191745.1. Taxonomy (NCBI): domain Eukaryota; kingdom Viridiplantae; phylum Streptophyta; class Pinopsida; order Pinales; family Pinaceae; genus Picea; species Picea mariana. Next base: position 217,672 of record JASDQU010013854.1, on the reverse strand, counting down.
TTTTGTGTGTTTCCCCTACCCATCCAAGTCAACATTAACTTAAGGAATGGATGTGAAGAATCCATCATTGGGCGTCAGAATGTGCGCATCCACGATTTCGACAATCAATTTCCCGACTGTTCCATCCATTTCCTTTCTACAAACTCTTCCTCGATAAGAACAATAGAATCATACCTCTCTATGTCCACCCACTTGAATCTTATGCGTCCTGATCCTTCGTTCAATCTATTTATCAATAAAATCTACTCGTAGACAAACAGTCTCCAGTAAAGCTTGTTGAAAAGAACCATAACCCTGGACATGAGTGCTTTGAACCAAGGTAGCTATGCGCAAGAAGATTATGGATGGTTTCATGCAGTCAGTGATGAACGCTTTCAGTGAATGGTGTCGAACGACTTCATGCAGACAGTCATTGAATAGCGACTTCAGTGAATGGTTTATGTGAAGGAATTTAGTGAATGGCTTCTATGTGCGACGAGTGAACGACTTCGTGTAGTGAGGGGCACTATGAGAGTTACCATGTGAACACCAGAAGGGATTAAGACAATTTGTTCACATACGTGATATCAATTTAGCCAAGTGCCCTATCATATGCAAGAGACACCCCATGCAACATAAAGCAGAGGATGACAAGGCCCCACGTGTAAGCATTGTTTTAGAATTTTTTTAACACCACATATCATTGATGCCAGAACCACATGTAAGAACTGTTGTAGCTTTTTTTTACACCAAATGTTTTTTTTACACCACATATCATGGAATCATCAAGCTTGTCTAATACATGCATTAATTCATCCATCTGAAAGAGACAAACAATGTAACTAATCCATGTATATTTGATGTTTCTAATCCCTCTATATCCTTTGTTTCATATTGGATGTCTCCATTAACATTTTCTAAACTAATGTTTGGAAATTATAATTGTGTAATTTTGAGATTCTTACAATTCTTTTTTTAAGACTCATCGATAATAGATTATCAATGAAGTCATCTGGTACAAGTTTCCCTTGATTTCTTAATCATTAGAAATGAATTTAGATTGATATAATATTCCTTATCATATTACATCAACTATTAAAACAAAACAAGGCCAACTCTAGATACTTATGTGGCATCTATTGTTAAAAAGGAACCACAATAGTGTGATTACCATAACTCCATGTAATCTTGATAATTATATTGCATCATTTCTCAAAATTGAAGCCAAGTCTGAAAGGGGCAATTTTGACATACATACCATTAATAAGTTCAGGCAATGGTAAACAGAGTTGGATTTGTGAAGGCAACTATCACAACATAATGATATCAAGAGACAAAAGAAAGATTGAACCTTTATCTTCTTTAAACCTGAATTTGCTCAATTCTTAAAATATGATATCATAACATAAACTCTTAAACTATTAATCCAAATTCTCCAAATAAACTAATTAATATTCTAAGATAACAATCCACATTCCTTTGTAAGATGTGCAAGTATATGAGAGATAATACTAGTTCTAAGCAAAAAGATAGAGGGGTAAACAAGGAAAAAATGTGTTATTTCGAGGCTCAAAATGAAGTGATCTAAGCACCCATAAGTGCATTCATTTCGTTGAGCTAAAGAAAAGGAATGGAACCAGGCATGTGAACTCTCTTCAAATGCTTTTGACAGGGAAGGATTGAATCCATAACATACCCCACATATCATTGATGGTCTTATTGTTATTGTTACTGTCGATAAGGTAGAGTAGCTTATCTTCAACCTGCTGGTCACAGTAGCTTTATTACACCAACAACTATGTTATTGTCGAGAAGGCAGAGCAGCTTATCTTCAACATGTTGGTCACAGTAGCTTTATTACACCAAAAACTATGTTACGTCTGCTGCTTTTATCTAGTCAACCCACTCTCTCATTCAACCTGCCACAATGGAATCAATTCTCTCATCAAACAACTCCCAGCTCCCAAACAAACTCTGTTACCAAACAACAAGCTTCTCTAACATTTTCAAATCATTTAAGCCAACCAACAAATTTCTCTACCCTCTGAGAAGGGACTTGTTGCTACGCAATTATCCTTTAAAAATTATGCTACCAAACAACAAGCTTATCTAGCATTTTCAAATCATTTAAGCTAAACAACAAGTTTCTCTACCCTCTAGAGAGGGATTTGTTGCTACGCAACTCTTCATGCATTGGATAATAAAATATTCATATATATTTCATCTTTCCTTATACATTAAAAAATATAATATTCACATACACCTTATCTTCCTTCATGTATGGATAATATAATATTTACTTGTATCTTATCAACAAATTACTCCTTTATACACTAAATTTATTATTTGATTACATGTCGTGATGAATGCTATTCATCTCAAGACACGTTTTTTCTTTCTAATGATTTTTCAAATATACATATTTACTTAATTTTGTTGATATTAATTATTATAAAATGAAATATTAAAAAAATAATTATAAATTTGATTGGAAAAATGTTGATCATAGGGAATTTTGTGAGTAAAGTATAATCTGTAAAAAAAAAAAATCACAATATATCTAATTGCATTACTAAAAGCATCTTTTTCTTAGGCATAATGACTTTCAATTCCTACTTTATTAATTAAAAAAAAAAAAAAAGTCGTATAATGGAGATTAGAGAGAACTTGTAAGACCCTGGCTTGAAGTGGTGTTGGGCACCTTCATCACACTAGCAAGGTGCATCTCAAGTGATATTCTTAGCCCATTGGCAAGATGAATGATGGAAAAATTCCTTAGCACATTGGCAAGGCACATGTTGGATGGATGTCTTGGCTCGTTGGAAATATCGACTCGAGTGCATATGAGGATAGATAAGGTGCATCACCATGGACATAGCTAGGCGCACTTGTAGACACAAAAGGTGCATTCCAGATTGGCAAGATAGATATACCAAATGAGTTGGACAAACTTGGCTAGAGCACATGCACACACATATGAGTATATGCGCGACAAAATGATGATTTTTCTACTTCACGTAGAAGATCATAAAGATTATGCATGCAATATGAATTAGAAGAAGGTATTCAAGAATCTTCCTGAATAATGAACCAAGATAGCACGAGAGATCGTGGGGAAGATAATGGATGAGATGGAAAGTTCATTTGGATTGTCACACTCCAAGGAGGTTACATGGACTACATGTGTATTGAAGAATCATGCAAAACTAGCGATCACTAGAGAAAGTGGAGCATAGAAGAAAGTGACAGAGCACTAGAGAAAATAAGAAGGGGAGAAAAAGAGAAAAACCTTCATTTTAGAGAAAAGAGAAGAGGAAATATGACCGAGTTTTGGTAACAATCCAATCCGAGAGTTGTATGAGTTATACCTAATCCTTGTAACAAGTTTTATATGAGTTTGGAAAGATTCCTTTTCAGACCCTATAATGGAATCAATCAGTAGTGTAGAGCATGAGAAGAGAGTGTAGGGCACACTGTAATGCAGTTCTCTGTAGAATGAATCAGAGTGCCTAGAGGATGAATTCCTATGTAATGTGAATTTAGTTTTGTATGCATTATGAGGATTAATGATGATAATATAAAGATGAATTTATATCCATGTTGATGAATATGTGTGTTCTAATTGAAATGGATGGTTTTGTTAATGGTTTATGTTGTTGCCATGTTAATAGGTTTTGATTGAATGAATGATTGATATCCCAAGTGGATTCCCTATCTAATTTATCCCTTCATATCTGACATAAGACCAGATGGTATATGTGATTCTCATGGAATCTCGGGTGAGAGCTTTTTCAATCTTGGATTGAATATTGATATGTTGATGCCTTAGGGTTTTGTTTGTCAACTTTGGATGAACCTTGGGCCATCAAACCCCTAGTGTTAGGAATGATGCACATAAGCAATCCAAAATATTATTCCATTGCTAGGACCTGAAGTTTTTGTATTGCACGATGAAGAGAGAGAATTGGATGGAATCCATCTTGGAATGAGATACAAGACCAATTATCTATGAGGGAAGATGAGTTTTCATGAAAGGACACCAAGAGTTTAATAACCAACGTGGAATGTTGGAAAGAAAGGTATATCTACACTGATTTGTATAATATTTTTTTTTGTTGAGTTTCCATGCTTGTTGTATGCATTTTTTAGAAGGAAAATTTCCATTAACATTACTTCGAGAATCCAAGAACCACTAGTCTAGGACCATACTACAATTGATAAACTGAAAGCGATGGATAACAAGTGGGATCAAGTAATTTCCTTTTGGTTTTCCATATTAAAAGAGTGTTGAATCATTGAGTTCACCATCGAATACAATGATTCTTTTATCAAGGTTGAAAGAAAKTTTGTTAAAGGTCCTCAAAAAATAATGTTAAATAAACAAAGTGTGCCTCTTTTAAACTAAGATATTTTTCCCATGATTGTGAGATGTGTATTTTAATTATAACTTCCATGATGTACCCATGAATAGTGTGTTTTACCCAATAATCAATGATATGATATCTTTGGTCATCCCACATTGATAATGTGACTAAATTTTTGGTGCTTGAATGAATATTCCTTTCCTCCCACCTAGTGTGCCCAAGATATTCCTCCAACCTACCTAATCACTCAAATACAATCACTGGAAATTTATCCCAAGACATTTTATGGACACACTCAAAAATTAATTTATAATTAAACTTTTTTATTCAAATGGAAAAGAATGCAACATCCTATTATGTGAAGAGGTCAATTTGGTGATAAAACCATTCCTCCAAACCCTTTCTTAACTTATCTTTCATTCTAGTGAATCCATTTTTTCGAGCATCCAAACCATTTCTTGGCACAATATCAAAGACAAAGGTTTACAACTATTGACAAATAAGGTACCATAGTAATCTTGACTAATTCAATGAATGGAGCTAGACAGAAATCCCTCGAGAGAAAAAGTCGCACCCGAGGCATAAGCTAGGACAAACCTACAACATCAGTGAATCCATTTATATGATAATCAAAAGTATTTTTTGGAACAATATCAAAGACAAGGATTTACARGTGTTGACCAATAAGATTCCATTGTAATCTTGACTAATTCTATGAATGGATCTAGGTAGAAATCCCTCGAAGGGAAAGTCTCACCCGAGGCGTAAGCTAGGAAAAATYTACTTTGAGATTCATATATTCATTAACCCTTGTATAATCTTAGTGTAACGTATCATACATTTGCGTAAGCTAGGRAAAATCTACTTTGAGATTCATATATTCATTAACCCTTATATAGTCTTAGTGTAACGTATCATACATTTGAATAATTTTTTAGAAAGAGAAGGAAAACAAGCCATAATCATGTCAATCATCCATGTGTAACATAAAATTTGTATTATGCCTCATAATCTTATTATATTTTAAAGTTCCATACATGGTTGATTAGACTCCACATATCAACATATATATAGTTGAGTATGTTTCTCTTTCTCTACCTACCCTCCTCTTGAATATAGGCCAAATCCTTATATTTATATATATTATAGTGTATTACATAGGTGGACCCAACCCTTAGGTCAACCTGAGATCCTTGTGTGACTATTTACAAAATTGTCACAACTAAATGGAGTGGCACAATTCTCAAGAGCCCAAATTGCAAAAAAGTTCCCCAGCCTTTCAGGTCTAAACACATCACTCAATCATCTCAAATTTTTGGTCTCGAATATAATGTTTATATTTTGATCAACAAGTGGTGCATTATTTTCCCATACATTTAGAATTTCAAATTTAGAGTTACATTTGAAATTTCAACAACTATAATTGGAATTTCTGAATTATAATTCATGCATTGGTTTTCTAAATTCTCCATTTCTAATAAATAAAATATACACATAATGTATTCTTAAAAAAATAGAATATACCTACGTAAAACTAACGTTGAATGTCTATGCTAGGTTCTCCAATTTGTTCTTTAATGTTTTGCTCGTAATAGTTTAACTTCTAAAAATTAAACTTGTTTCTTCCAATTTTACTCAAATGTGAAGATAAATAAAGGAATGACTTATTTTGCAAATGTTTTTATACGATAGAAACACCCATGCATCATAAAAACACATGTGTTATATAAAAAAATTAATTTTTATAACATGTAAGTGTAAGGTCTTTCATAAAAGCCACTAAAAGCCACTGAGCATGTGCTCCTTGGGAAGATTTAATGAGGGAATTCATGAATAGAACAAGAAGGGAGTGATCGGTTGGGAGAAAAACGACATTTGGGTGTGAGTAGGAGAAACTTCGGTGCATAATGCTGACATATAACACCAAGAGGGCACACACCTTACTTATCTTAGAACAATTGATGAATACTTGGGTTTCATTTAGGCAAGGGTGGGGAAACTTAGGAGCACGCCCAAGTAGTGGACCCATCTTCCCTCAAGAACATGGGAAAACCAAAAAAGTTGGATGACCTGATCAACAGATCCATGAGGTTTCACGACAATCAACACAAGAGAACACAAAAGGCAACGGGCGTACGTCGAAGGATGGGGTGTGTCGGTCCAAGAGACATGACATTTGATGGGTGTGAAAGCGTGTATGGAAACATCAGGTCCATGGAGTGGTGCGACAAGTCATTTGAGTGTGGGTTTTCAAAGGGGCGTGACACACCCAAAAGACATGATGTTTCACACAAGTAACCTTTGGAGTCTCTATAAGAGAAAGTGAGAACAACGAAAGGAAGGCATAGAAGATTGGAAATATATTTGGAGAACAACTGTGAGGAAATTTTGAGGTAACGAGCTAAGGCAGAGTTGCCAAGATGGAAGACAAGTAGCCAAGGGTGGGATGATTTGGGAGGTTTTGGGGAGGTACAGAAACACAGTTTGGTTGGAGGCATGTGTGAGTCAGAATCGAAATTGTGGAAACAAAGAAATAGAAAGCCTACAATTGTGAGAACGTCTGAAGAGAACCATAAGAGGTTGTAGAGATGGTTGCGACAGAGAGTCTTAGTGTGACAAATCTCTATATGAGTGTCTTGGTGAGTAAAGGAAAGTTATTTGAATCTGCCCAAGTTTTAAACCAAGATGGTAGTTCTCATATTGCAACTTTTTTTTCAATAACAAAGATTTGGCTGGGTGTTAGGCATGGTTTGTGAAACCCACAGTATTATTGTTTATTTCTTCATTNCCATGACTATTCTCTTGGTTTCTTATGTTTATGAATGGATGATTATATATGGCTAAGTATTAAGTTGTTAACAATTTTCTAAGTATACAAGATTGCGCTAGAGTAGGAGTGTGACTCATCGGTAGCCTAGAATGGAGTATGGGTATGCTCAAGGTGAAGAGGCATAGTCTAGAAAAATTATTCTTGGTGTGCCAAAAAACCAAGTAAGAACCATCACGGTGTTGCATTCCCTTAAGAGGTGAATGATCACAAGATATGAACATGAATCTTGTGGGGTCGTGATAGGTGGTATCAAAGTATATTTGGCTTTTCACCATTACTACAATCAAATTAGTTGTGGGGTGCACACTTGCTTGAGAAATAGTCAGTGCACATGCTTGGTGAGGGTTTGACATATTGACCCATCATAGAGATGACCTAAGTGCATACTTGGTGGGTTGTAATAGGGCCAAGTTGCAGACGAAGCATACCCTTGAGTAGACAAAGCACACGCTTGAGCATGTGAAGAAAATAGTTATGAGGGTGAAACGAGAATTTGGTCTAGGCAGATGAATGTAGGAATATCACAAAACTTGTCACAGAACCCAACTACAGAGTTTATCACATAATTTTGAAGTCTTGAGATGAAATATTGGGTTCCTTGGACGAACCCTTTTGCAAGTAAAGTGAAGGTACTTGGAGGCCCATCCATGGTTGGGTTGCAAGTAGATGGTAGTGACACCAAGAAGGATCCTGAGACCATCAAAATGAAACACTAAATCATTGTATTAGAGAATAATGTCGAGGAGATGACAGATGCAATCTGTCTTCATGGTGAGAAGGAAGACCAGATGATGGATGACATGGGGAGGATGAAGCATGGGTTTAATGAAGTCGTTCAGGAGAGTTTGACAATTCTAGATGTGATGATTGAGACCTTCACCAATGAAATTTTTGATAGACTCAAGGAAGTTAAGGATGCACTTGTTATAGTGACACAAAGGTTGAAGGACCAAGATGACGCCATCACATTGTTGAAATAATATTTGGCTAATGGAAAGAGATTTGATGTCATGTTGATGAGGATCAAAATAAAGAAACCAAGACATCTAATGGAACTTACAACACTTTAGTCTCTTGGCAACTTCTTTTAGTACATTGAACAGTACTTCGAGTGGTTGAATAGTAGTTCAGGTGAAGCCAAAGTGAATTCTACAACATTTTTCTTGACGAGAACCATTAATCCTTGGTGGAGGAACCAGGTGGAAGACTTAGTAGCTAGGAGAATTGTTAGGAAGATTGAAAAATGAGTATGGATGAAGGAAAGCTTCAAGGAAATCTTGAAGGAACAGTTTGGTATGGGGAACCAAGCATGGATTGCAAGAAACCAGTTGTTGGCTCTCAAGAATGCTAGTAAGTTCCAATCCTACATCAAGGAGTTCATGGGGATCATGTTGGAGATCAAAGAAATGTCATAAGAAGAATTTTTTTCCACTTCATGAATGGTCTACACTCGTGGACGCAGAGTAAGATGGGATGAAAAAATGTGTAGACTCTTTCAACAAAAATCATTGCAATGAACAAAATATTAGGCTTTCAGTGTGAACCCAAGATAGGTCCTAAGAACACTGAGGATATCCAAGGTGAGAAGTAGTAAGGGAAGGGGAAGAGAAGGAAAAAGGAAAAATGAAGAAGTTCAAGGGAAATGAAGACAATGCCAAACAAACAGACGCAGTAAAAGGGAAGAAGTCAATTTCATGTTGGATTTGTGCTAAGGAGAATTATGCAAAGAATTATCCCTTGAAATATAAGTTGAATTCTTTGGAGAAGGAAGAAAAATAATATGTTGGAGTCTTTTACATCTTGAACTTTGTCATGGCGGGTGAATCCATGGAGAGCCAAGAGAAAGATGAGATGAAAATTTTGTATGTGCAAGCAAAATGAATGGGAAGTGAGTGATACCGATGGTGGATAGTGGGGTGACTCATAACGTCTTGAGTGAAGAAATGGTGCAGAGGATTGGGTTGTAGCTTGAACTGATGTAGAGAACCTTCAAAACAATCAACACAGATGTAGAGAGGGTCGTTGGTGTGGTAAATGAAACCTCGTTGACACTTGGTGATTGGTGAAAAAAGATGAGTTTCACCGTTATTCCTATTGAATATTTCAAGGTTGTGTCGGTACAAGAGTTCATAAGAAAGGAAAACAAACCACCTATTCCTCACGTGAATAGTTTGGCCATATTCTCAAGAAAGACTGCATGTTTGATTCCTACCATAAGGAGGAAGGAAGGAGGGACATGGATTTCTTCCTTGTAAATGGCTTTTGTGGATAGCCAAAGAAGGAAACCTTGTGGAGACAAAATTGGATGATGTGGGGTGATGGTTGGACAATATAATGTAGAGAATGAAAGGAAGCTCATGTTAGCGGAATGGAAGCTTGTCAGTGTTGAAGAGATAGTTGGATATTAGGATAATACAATGGATGGATTGGATTATTTATGTTTGAAATTTTATGAGTGGCAGTGAATATCAGAAGGGGTCATAGAGATGAGGGTGTCAGAGCAATTCTATGAACAATAGTAGAGACCATTTGTGGACCAAGAGGAAAGGAGGGAGGCACAACAACCTTGGTGTAAGAGAACCAAGGAAGAGGCCAATTCCTCCTTTAGTTAACTTGAACATGGTGAATGGTCGTATGACCCTGAGATAGAAGTTCTCATAGAGGAGTGTGAAGGAAAAATCAATTCAAGTTTACTGTTTCTTATGTACATAATTCAAAAGTATAGTGACTCTTCACTAATCGTATTGGAATAGATCATAGATGAGGGATATGGCCCAACCAACCATCCTCGTTAACCTTCAAACCAATATGTAGCATGTGGGCTCATTGTCTTGGTGGGATTTAATGAGGCTAATGAGTTTCCTTGAGGAGGTGACTTGGTTAAAATTGATGAGAATGCAATGACTAACTTGACAGAATGGAGAAAACAAAGAGTTGTGGATGTGACTAGTTTCCATACATAAATGAATTTTTAAATGTGAAAATGTGAGTTCTTAAGATAAAGGTGCATGAACTGGACTAGATACCCAATCAATCAATGTCACAAGGCGATCCAACACATGGAATCATGGGTAGACAGATGAGGTATGGAAGCAACCACAAGTTAGATAGTGGTGACACTTTGTAGACTCATGTAAGTTCCTTATGGGTGCTTGTCTTAACGACAACAATTAATGAGAAAATACTCATTGAGTGATGATGAGATCCAAAGATGGGGCACAAAAACCATATATATTCATGGTTATTTCTAGGAATGACAACAACTTGGAGAGGTGAAGGATGTAATGTCTCCCACAAGACCCATCAAGCGTGTTTTCTCCTTGGGAAGGTTTGACTATGGGAGAAATGAGGAGCACCAGGAGGGAGAGCACACAATGGTGACATGAAACACCAAGGGGGAATACACCTTCATTTCCTTATAATGATTTACAGAGAATTGCGTTGCGTTTGGGAAAAGGTGGGGCAAATGGGGAGCATGACCAAGTAGTGGAATTGTATTCCCTTGAAAAAATGGGTGCATCGAACAGGTTGGATGACCCCATCAGTGCACTCACAAGGAGTCATGATGATCATCATGAGAGAACACACAAAGAAAGGGGTGCACATCTAAGGATGGGGCGTGTTAGTTCAAGAGATATGATGGTTGATGGGTGTGCAAGTTTGGATGGGTGCATTGGGTCCATGGAGGGGTGTGACAAGTCATTTGAGTGTGGGTTCATGAAGGGGAACAACAAACCCAAAATAAATGACATTTATCACAAGTGACCTCTAGAGTCCGTATAAGAGAAATGATACATAACCAAAGGAAGGCATAGAAGGTTGGCAAGAGATTTGGAGAACAAGTCTTAGGAAAGTCTTAGGAGAGGAACTGAGGTAGAGTTTCCAATATGGAAGACAAGTAGCTAATGGCAGGATGCTTTCTTTGGGGAGAAAATCCCCTATTCAGGGTGTAATGGCTAGGCAAAGTGATGACTCCTTAAAAGACAGAACCTGGCCTATTTTTACCCAATCTTACAAACCCTAATGATTATTTTTAAATGAGCGAAACAGGAAAAATATGAAGAATGACACCTTATATCCTTTAATTCGTAGTAGATCCCATTTTTCTACTATTAGCTCCCCAATTGAAGTCCTCCTCCCAAAGCAGACCTGAAGCAACTTAGAAAGAATTCTACAACAACATATATGCAATCATTATTAACATAAACATTTACTAATTATCATTAAATAAGCTATAAACATTCAAAATTATTTACAATAACATAGACACATGAATTGGGAAAGGAAAGATCTCTTTTATTGGCAAAATATAAGGAACATTACAACCAAAATATTTAATTTCGAAACCGCTCTATGAACCTCTCCTAGGCTCCTCCAATAAGACTCTAAGTGCATTAATCCCACAATCAGTATCAAATCCTCACAATCAACATGCAAAACTAAGGGATTTGATGGATTGCATAAAGAGGACGAGAGAATGATATTGTTGAGGATGAATACTCAAAACTAGATGCATAAGCTTAGAGAGAAAGGAGGAGAAATTTGGGCTGAGTTTCTTTGCTTCTTCCAAGTTTATTTCAAACGACCCCCCTAGGGCCATTTTTATATGGAAATTTGATGGTTACTCGGTTGTGAGAAGGGATATAGGAGGTAAGAATGGTTATGCAACCCAAAATATCATGTACACCCCACTAGAGAGAACATAATTTTTATTTTTTACAACATTTGTCACTGTATGTAGGTTGTTTATGTATCAGGTAGCATATGTATGCAATATGCCTATGTATCATGTAGCATATGTGCGTGGTATGGCTATATATCAGGGTGCGTACAACTTGAAAAATGATATTTTGGACAAGGACCTCCAAGAAAAGTGATTTGAAAGTGTGTATATGGATGGGCCATGATAAAAAATGCACAGTAGTGGCATTTTGGACTATAACAGATTCCCCCTAATGTGTGAGGTCAGAAGAGAAATTGATGGCCAAATTACATTACAATATTTTAGGGAAAGAACTCAGTAAAGTGATCCCAAACGAGTGTTTGTGACCGTGTCATCTACAATAGGATCAATTTTTCCAAGGTGGGCATACCCATGCTTGAGACTAACTAAGCATGAAAACCAATCAAGTACATCACAGAACCATGTCATATGTATACAATAATCATGGCCACATAAAAGATATATAGTGGATCCATATCAATAAGGATCGTATCCATGAACAATACACAATGGAGCTATGTCTCAAAATCATTGGAAGATACAAGAGTAGAATAACATATACAAGTTGATCTTCAGGAAGTATCAATGTTTGTAGCTGGATATCATAGCTTCATAACTCAAGAAATAAATTCAATATGTTCAAAACTGAGGTAGGAGTATAATAAGAGTGTAAGACTCACTACCATGAGGTCTTCGACAAGCCATCACGAAAAGACAGGCGTATCTCGAACATCAAGCACAAAACTTAATTCATTCAGAATGTGGAATTGATAGGACCATTAGGATGGATGACTTGTGTAGGTCAAAAAGACTGAATAGAGAATGGTTGACTTAGTCTATAAAACTTCCCTTGGAAAAAATTAGGATATATAAAGTGACTGAGGAAGCATGTTATAGACATAATTCTATGACACAAGAGGCATCACAAACTCTCCATATGTTTGGAAGAGTAAGCAAACGGAGGAGGACACAACTCTATGTAATTCTAAAAACTTTGTAAGGTCACGCTAAATCCAAAAATTAATTAATAGACGCAAGGAAATGATTTTTCCAAGGGAGATAAGATTGTTTCCAATAAAAACGATATTGCATCCCTTTCCCCCTTTTTTGGAATATTTGATTTTTTTTGTATTTTTCATATATTTAACAAGATTGAAAAAGAATAAAACAAAGCTACGTTACAAATGAGGAATGAGTGTTGTGTACAAGAAAACTATTTCCAAGCTCATGGAACATACTGATTCTCAATGCAAACGAGACATGTGCAGGATAAGGACACTCGGGAAAATTCCTCCATGGTCCAAGGTGTCGGATCACAAAGAAAAAAATGTTGCAAGGCCTGCTCCTAAGTAATGCACTAAAGGTACATCAACAGTAGGATGGGGTT
>JASDQU010013854.1:184540-196957 GCA_032191745.1 Picea mariana | reverse complement strand
CACTTTGGTAAACTCAACACTCTCCAAGAGAAGAGTGGGATCAATCAAAGATTGCATGAGCGTGACCACTTTCTTGATCACTAGATGAATAGACTATGAGACAACATGGTTTGAAGGCGAATCACCCTCAAAGTGAGGAGTGGGATTGGATGAATATTTCATCATCATGATCACTTCATCAAATAAGCATTGAATAGACTGTTGGAAAAATGAAGAAGACTCAGAATCAAAAAATCTTGCATATAGGGACCACAATCTTCGTACTTATGGAATGGCAGGGCACAAATAAGTAAGGTGTTATCCCATGCAAAGATTACAATGGAACATATTCTCACATCCCATCCATATAGGTTTCTCAACACAATCAATTCCCCCAACATGAGTAGCAGTGGTTGGTTGCTTTACCCCAACATGACTAGCAGAGGTTGTTGACATATCACTTGTATGACTCGCATCAACGATAACCATGCCCCTAACATGCATTGTAGTGGTTGATTTCACATCTCCAACATGACTTGCAAAGGTTGGTGATTGGTTGATAACATGACTTACAGAGGCTATATACCTATCACCAGTATGACTAGCAGTGACCGGAAATTTTCCTCTAGCATGACTAGTAAAGGCCAGAGATTCATTTTTCCTATTCCTCCTCTTTCTATTTTGTTTAGACTTTTGGTTACTAGTAGCTAGAATTTCACTAGATAAGGAAGAAGGATGAGGATACTACTTTTCTAACGAAGGAACATCAACATGATGCCCATGGCATAAGGTTATTAACTGAGACACATCAAGAGCATTCAGGACATTTGGAATGTGTTGACGGGTGAAATTGACTGCTCGTCAACTAGAGGAGTGAATCTGGTCTGGGGTTGTCTAATTAACCCAAGCCATTTGGATTAATTCATTCCGATGGGTTAGCGGCTCCGTTGGCCAATCTAAGTCCTAAAGAAAGTGAAAAATATAACTAAAGGAAATACAATAACTTAACAAATAACAATCGTTGAAAAATATATATACATCTAATATATATCTACAATTTAACTAACTAATACTTATAAAATAATTCTAGTTATCATATGTACAATAGATACAAATAATGAGTTTTAATCTAAACTAATAGAAAATCCAACATTTGATGATTCTTCCATTGAAAGTAATAAAGAAAACTAAAATACTGTTTATTTTTTAGTTTATTTCCTTAGATATAAACACTCATGAAATCAAGCATAAAACTTCCTAATTAAACATAAAATGCTAGATAATAGAAAATGTTTTATATAGAGAAAACTTTTATATTCAGCAAACTAGCGAAATTAAATAACAGGCTAACCTGTTATTCACATCCAATGTCTGTTCAGTATTGAATTTCCAACCACTTTGATCTGACAAAGTAAACCTGCTACAGATCTTGGGACCGCTCCTAATAAATGAGGAACGAAAATGCTGGAGATTGAATTATAACAACAAAACATTGAATAGATACAATTACAGTAATCATATGATTTGCAAATTGCTACGATGGGATAAATCTTTCTGTGAGAACTTCCATGCAGACATTCAACATAAATTAGAGATGAATCTATTAATTTAAATTGGATAAATGATCACTGTGTGTTATGTTCTGAAACATGATATATGGGCAACATATATAAATCAAATGATATCAACTCGCAATAAACTATGCCAACAAAAGCAATCATAATCTATTATCAAATTGAAATAAACATAACTTGAATGAAAACATCATACAAAAAAGCTAAAGATGTAACATGCATCATATTCCATTCAAGTCTGTAATAAAAACACCCAAACTCTTTCCCCGGGCTGAGATGATCCAATGTTTACAAAATAATAAGTTTATATAGGTTTCAGGAAACATAACTGTTTCCTGTTGATAAGATCAAGTTGGTTTCAAAAAATAATGGGGGATGCAACCACCCTGATTTCACTAAATATCAAAAACTACCAACAGTCTAATTTACTCAAAATACAAAGTTGATATGGCTGGGAGATCTCAAAAGGTGCCTCATATCTCCTAGAAAATCATGGGCTCCTTAATCATCCTGAAAAAAAATGAAAATGAGAAGATTTTAGATATGTTTTCAATTATCAAATCAAACAATTCAATTTTTTCTAACTGGCTACAGAATCTTACGATTCTGTAGCTAGTTATAATAGCAAATGCAATTATATTTTATTAAATAAACAAAACAAACTAATCTTAATAAGAAAAAATAGTTGATTTAATCAAATCGAATATCCTAACTTAAGAGTGACACAATCATGCTAAAATTTAAAAACATCATACCTCAAATCACGGAATCAAAACATATCAAGAAATTTTGGAATTTACCATAGCTGTTGCTGCCTCTACATTCTTGAAAATGACACGACCTGTAGTTTTCAATCATTTCTCTTTCCCTTGGATAATGGACTCGGGTATTTTGATTTCATTTGTCAACCTATCGACTTGGTGTCTTAAAGACTTGAGTCGTGACTGTAGCAATGGAACATCAGTATAGTACCTGTCGATCCACGATCGGCACTCAACGCACTATGACTGTAATGAATTTGCATTAGCACTAACAACATTATGGATCGAAGAATCATCCATGGGAATGGTAGGCTTATCATAGAGTTGGATNCCTTTAGACAAGGAGGCAGATTGTTAACATAGTCATAGGGTCGGTCAAGGTATAGCCCGAATGACACAGGGTCCTCTTCAGCTAAGAATTTTTCAATTTCTGATTCTGAGTCTTCACTCACTTCAATCATGTTGATTGTGTCTGCACGGGGTTTCATTTTATTTTGAGCACATCAAGAAATTAAATGACCAACCCTCTTGTTCTTGAAACTGACATCAACACTACCCTTTGGCTTCCTTCTTGTAGGTTTCTTAATAGTTTTAGTGCTATCCTTTGGGTGTGAACCCAGTCGACTGTCCTATTCTATGACAATAGGGTAGCTCAAGGGTTCGTTATTGGGGGAAAGATCACAGGCCTAGAGCAGTGGAGAAGAGGTTGTAGGGTTCACAAGGGTTTCAACGATGACCGGTTTATCTACCTGTCCCGACTTATTGTTGGCAAAACCATTTCGTGAAATGAACGCATCCCAACAATCGTTTTGTGATTGTAACTGGTGCATAAGGATGATTTTAATCTAAACATGATGAAATAAACTCGAATCATACATCTATTTCCTAAACTATTTACCCATTTTATACAGACTTCTGAGTAGGTAGTAAGGTATATTCAATGGAAAACCAATAAAACTCATAAGGAGGTGTAGATGATATAGAAAAACCAGTCTGAATCGACCCTAACAAGTGATGAATTGCTTCACTATAGCAAGTAAATCATACCATCTAGTTTTCAACAATGAAATTGGCATACCTCGATCACAGCTGGCTATTTTTTGTGAGGTAAACAGTAACGTCCAAGGGACCTCCTCCACTTTTGCATTCTTGAACCATTTCTGACCAACTGCTAGAAATCCTCTGGCTTGGCTTAAGAAATCTTTTGTCACTTCTAACTGCACATCAGTGATTTTTTCCCTACAACCATCAAAGGTTAAGGAAAAATCTTGGGCGATCTGGAGGTTAAAACCTTGAAATTTTTCGGTGACCAAACACCAACCATTCCTTTCCAAATCCTCCCTAGCGTTATCATACAAAATCAAGGTATGGAAAACGTTTGGTTCGACCCTTACTACTGGATCCATGCCAAATGGTCGGGTTGTTAACACAGGATACATAGGTAGGGTTTGGAAAAATGCCACAGAGTCATAACCCCGAGCCTTATCAATGCAAGCTGTGATGATTCAAATGGTGGGTAGAGGTGTTAATCACAATGCGTGGGAGAAAAATCGTGAAGCCCGAGACCATGCTCAGGAGTAATGGAATTTTGTACTACGTATTCCACCTTGGCATTGGGTACATGCTAGGACAGAGTACTTTAAAACATTGTGCACACATCCAAGTTTAATTGCCAAGATAGTTGATTTACAAAAATTGAATAGCCAAAGGTTTCATGAAAGAGATATGATCAAACATCAAACCAAAATCGATACAAAAATCAAATACCAATTGATTGGGGTCTTTCATTCAAACAACCATAAGTTTCTTAGGCACTCTTAGAATCGAAAAGATCATAAACAATGAGAGCAACATGTTCATAGCAAGAAATCGTAATTCTGTAATAAACGATATGACTTCAATGAAATTTTTATAACAGAATGATAACGATAGTTGCAAGTTTTCATGCTTCCATTCATGAAAACGAATGCATGAATAGATGATAGGTACAACACGATGATTTACAACTGGCGTTTAGAGAAACACTTATGAAGAGTAGTAAAATTTCATAGACCCTGTAGGCAGCTTTGTAAAAATAATAATTATATATTCGCTGAATGCAATGGCGACATGCTGGGAGAAGCAGTTATCTCTGCCAAATGAATGAGTTCAGATTAGAATGATCAGAAAAAAATTTGGATCGAAAACAATCGAAAAGTTGTCTAAGCATCGCAAATAATTATAATGCATTCTAGTTTCAGAAAACTGTTATTTTTAAAGAGATGAAAATTGACGACAATCTTAACAGAAGAGAGCCACGATGTTAAATTTAAAGTCTTCAATACTGTTGACAGGGCCTCTGCTGCTAGTAGGCGTCCATAGCCTCGACAGGGATGTCAATTAACCCACTCTGATATCTGTATCCTGTCAAGAAATTGTAGATCAAAACGAAGGATATTTAAGATCAAAACAAAATCCATATCTAAGAATTTTCTTTTACCTGACATTGCTTCGCTGCCAGCGGGCTTGTTCAGTACCCCGACGAAGTTATCTTGGCGTCATGCATGCATTTACCCGCTGCTAGAAAACTTGTTCAGTATCCCGGCAGGTTTAAAAGAACTTCCCACAACTCTCTGAAGATTTATTTAGTTTTTAAAGATATTTAATAGAGCGGGGTGACACTGAAAAATTCTAGTTTTTTAACACATCTTAATATGTCACAGACCTTAAAAAAAAATTCAATTCTCCTTCATTAAGATCTAGAAATCGTTTACTAATAAAACTGACTTTCAAGAACAAGGAGACATCATTGAGTTTTTCTCTTAAAGAACAAGGACATCATAAAAAGAATTTTTATAGATGATTGTGAGTACCTTCAGTTGCAGATTGAAATCAAGAAGATGCTTTTCAAACAACAAGTCATCTTCAACAGGGCTACAAATTCAGAGAAATATAACAATTGATGTTTTAACAGCTTTCAACAGTCATTTTCGAGGGGAAAATTTTCTGTTATCTTTGTCTGAGCTAGCCCATGGTGTAGGCATATGTGCTTCAAAA
The DNA here is from genome assembly GCA_032191745.1 of Picea mariana. Taxonomy (NCBI): domain Eukaryota; kingdom Viridiplantae; phylum Streptophyta; class Pinopsida; order Pinales; family Pinaceae; genus Picea; species Picea mariana. The sequence goes on along the minus strand of JASDQU010013854.1, from coordinate 191,607 downwards.
GAAAGACTGATAGGCAGAAATCAAAACAAACCAAAAAAGGAAAAACACACAGCAACTAAAACAAAAAGAAAATATTTACAAAGGGTGTATGGGAACGTCATCAGGCAAAGTACTTTTTTAGAGCTTGGCCATTCACCGGGAAGGTGTCTGGTTGTCCCTCTAAATTCTGTAAGCGAAAGGAACTAGGACCTAGTTTCTCAGCAATTAAAAATGGTCCCAACCACAAGTTCTAAAACTTAGTATGCTCTCATTTTCCCTCATGAGGTTTGTCCCATTTTAGGACAAGGTAACCTGCCTCAAAATTTCTATCAGAGGCAGAATTGGAATCAAACCAATTTTTAACAATGAGTTGATGTTGATCCAATTTTCGTTTTGCTTGCGCCCTTACTTCATCTAACTTTAACAGAGCGTTAATTCAACTCTCCGAAGGGGGACAGTCTTATCCCTGTACCTTCTGCGATAACTGCAGAGATGGAAGAAGGACATGTGGTGGAAGAATCGCTTCCCTGCCGTAAACAAAAAAGAAAGGTGATTTACCCACAATAGTTTTAGGAGTTACTCTATCAGCCCAGATTACATTTATCAGTGCATTATGCCAATTTTTATGGTTTTCGGAGATCGTTCTCTTGATAATTTTGATCAGATTTTTATTAGTTGATTCTGCCAAACCATTGCCTTGGGGGTAATAGCTGGCAGAGCATTTTAATTTAATTCCTTTTTCTAGAGCGAGATCAATCATTTCAAGAGATGAAAAATAAGAAGCATTGTCAAATACCAGGCATTCAGGGATACCGAAACGAGTACTAATATTTGAATTCAAGAAGGATATTACGTGGATTGTATTTACAGCTTTTAATGGGGTAGCCTCAGACCACCTGATGAAATAATTTGTGGCTATTATGATGTATTTATGCTGCTGCAAGGATGGCAGATTGATTAGGCCTATAATATCCAGACTCCACTGCTGAAAAGAGGAGTCTACCGAAACTAGTTGCAAAGGGAACGTTGGTTTCTGTATTCGTCTGGATGCCTTTTGACAAATCAGACACTTGCAACATAAAACATGAGCATTTTTAAAAAGGGTAGCCCAGTAATAACCTGCTCTTAATACTTTATGGGTAGTGGCGTCTCCACTGAAATGCCCACCAGCTTCCCCTACATGTAATTCCAATAAGACTTTTTCTGCTTCATCTTTTTCATGACAGTGCATAAGTATTCCATCAAAATTTTGGCAAAACAAAATACCATTAATGAACTGAAAAGAAGCAGATTTTAATCATAGTGCTCTCCTTTTTGTGGGATCAAGGTGATGGGGAGCTGATCCATGTATAAGATAAAATTTGATGTCGTAGTACCAGGAACTAACAGGGTTTTTTGCACAAAAGATTTGATTTTGATTGTACTGATCTAGATTTAACATATCAATTTTATTTTGTTGTCCTACAGTTGAATCTATGACCAACTTGCATAAACCTTGGCCTCTTACAATTTGTGATGGGGTGATTTCTATGTCATATTCTTGTAAGGATGTGACCTAGTTTGCCCTTTTTTCGCCTAATTCTTTCTGTACTAACAAATTTCTGACAGCCGGGTAAGGGATAATGATTTTCATCCTAGATTTCAACAGATAAGATCAGAAGTGTTTTACTTCTTTGAAAACATCATAAGCTTGCTGATCTACTGCTAGATAATTAAGTTTCTCCCCCTTGAAGGCTGACCTCATAAAGGCAATTGGGACTTCGTTGTTTTCAGCGTTCTTTTGAGTTAGGACCCCAACGTAAGATTGGTCAGAGGAAAATGTGTAGAGTGTGAAGTCTTGCGAAAAGTCGGGGCTCATTAGTGAAGGAGCGTCTATTATGGCCTTTTTTACTGAATCAAAAGCCTGACTTTCTAAAGGACCCCAATGGTACTGTACATCCTTTTTTATTAAGTTTTGTAACGGTCTCACCATTTCTGAAAAACTGGGGATGAATCTCCTAACAAAGTTTATCTGTCCTAAGAAAGATTGCATGGACTTTTTTTCTGAGGGAGGGGGCAGTTTCAAAATGAATTGGGTTCTTTTAGGGTCGATAATCATCTCTTCATTTGATACAATGAATCCGAGGAGCTTCCCTTGTTCTACTATGAAGACAGATTTTTTAGGATTTAAAGAAATGTCGTACTTACGACATCGCTGTAGAATAGATCTTAAATGAGCTAGATGATCTTCTTTATTTTTTGAGAAGACAATGACATCATCTAGGTAAACTACTACAGATTGATTGATTAAGCTGCAGAAAGCGATGTCCATCGCTCTCTGAAAAGTGGCACCAGTGTTAATGAGTCCAAAGGGCATCTTTCTATAAGCGTACGTGCCCCATGGAGTACGGAAAATAGTTTTGAGCTGGTCTGAGGGAGACATAAGGACTTGGTTATACCCTGAAAAACCATCCAACAAGGATAATCTTTCAGAACCAGATACCTCTTGAAGGATCTGTTCCATGGGAGGGACATGGTAGTTGTCTTTATCAGATGCTTGGTTAAGATTTTGGAAATCGACACATAGTCAGATTTCACCACTCTTCTTTCTGACAGGGACAAGATTAGAGACTCATTGTGTGTGACTAACTTGGAAGATTATTTTTGCGTTCAAGAGTTTGTTTAATTCCTTCTTGACGGTTGGTTCGAGTTTTGGGTGCATTTTCCTTTACTTTTGTTGCAAATGTTGGGTCTAGGGTTTCATGGGAATAATTTGTTATATGATGTTAGGATCAAAAGTTTTTAGGTCGTCGTACGTCCAAGCAAAAACATCTTTGAATTCCTTAAACAACTTGATAAATGCTACCCTTTCTTGCTCAGAACACCCCAACCCTAAATTAATGCACTGTGGGTTGTCTTTAGTTCCCAAATTTACTTTTTCATGTGTCAAGGAGGAACTACTCGTTTTATAGTTCACTAATTTTATGAACTTATCGTGAAGATCATAAAATTTTTCTAATCTAACCACAGATTTCGGGATAGAGTTTACCATGTCTGATGCAGATTTTGGGGATCTCGGATCTGGTATTACCGTAAAGTCATGAAGATTTTCGTCATGGGTAACTTTGTTGATCATTGCACCCTGGAAAGTTTCTTCCATATGCAGAAAACTTATGATCTGTTGATCGTCATCAAAGACTCTCCATTTTGTGATGTTGTCTAGGACAGACGGTCTGAACAACAATTCGACAGAAAATGCATTCAGAGATAAGCCTTCTGTAGGAAAAAGTTTTGAAGCGATGTTAGCTGACAAATTAGCTTTAGAATTATTCAATCTAGGAATAGAATTTATGTTAAATGCAGAAAAATTATTCATCAAATTCCATACCTCAGTCTGATAGCTTTTAAGGTGCGGAGATAAATAGTGGATACAATTTTTTACCTGTCTAACCACGATTTCTTAATCACCAAAGATTATTAAATTTTGAATGTTCAAATATAGTTCTTTTATAAGACCTTGCAGGAGTGCCTCATATTCGGCCATGTTTTTTGTACATTCGAATTCTAACCGGCAAGCAATTAGAGTCTTGTTACCTGTTGGATCGATGAGCATGCACCCTGCACTGGCTCCTTCCTTATATTTTGACCCATCAAAGTAAAGAGACCATATTTGATTTTGGTCAAGTGCATGTGACCACTGAGAGAAGACTGTTGACTGTGTGCATGTCATCATTTCAAATTGTTGTTCTGGGTGAGTGATGGTAGAAGTTTCGGCCATGAAATTGCCGAAAAAAGTATCCATCCCCTGTATTTTAGGCGAATTGGCAGAAGGAGTGAATGGTTCATTGGGATCATTTAAATCAGTTACCGTGAACTTGAGATAACATTCACGATTTACCTTGATTCTGTTAGGCTTTTTATTCTCGGGTAGCCACAAGTGAGACCAATTCATTGCAAAATAGCCATGTAATTGTTTTGACCAATCTCTACTTAAAAACAAACCATAAACTTCTGGGATATCTACAACAATGATATCAATCACTTGATGAACTTTAGGATTGGATGACAATCTTATAAGCACATTTTTTAATTCACCTATCACTTTAACACTAGTTCGATCAAGCTGGATAATTTTCAAGGTGGATGGTTGAACTTCGTCATTAATCTTTTGCCAGACAGACCAAGGCATTACATTAGACTATACACCTGAACCTACCATACAGTTATGTACATTTCTATTGAAGATTTCAAAAGTCAACAAAAATGGAGGAGACGTTTTTGCGAGTATTAACAATAGAAGTTTGTTGTTTTTTAATCGCAGCCTCTGAAACTGGTTTATCTACATTTGTTACACTATTTATATGAAGGCCTCTTTTATCGTGAAGCTCGGATGTAGTTTTGGCGGAGGCCTTCTAAGGAATTTTGGGGCTGTTTTGGACACCTTTGTTGCTGTTTGGATCGCTATTTTTGTTGTTCTCCGCAATATTCTGCAACATATTTTGCAAAAGAAAAGGAAATTTTAATAATTTGTAAACATAAATGTTAGCCCTAAGCTTTTTAAGATATTCAATCAAATCATAATATAAATTAGGGTTTGCTAAATTCTGTTTAGTCTCAATCGATTTAGGCTGTTTTAGAGGCAAAGTCGTTGTGATTTCAGAAGAAGGCTTATTTGTTGTCTTTCTCCTGGTATTGTAAGGATGCACTGTTTTGAAATTAGCTTGAAAAATGCTATTCGAAAAATGTCTGAAAATGTTCGGAGAGGATTCACCTTCTTCTATTGTCTGTTGTTAAGCTACTTCTTTAGGAATCTCAGAAGCAATCAAGTTATTGTGTGCTTCTAGGATCATTTGAATAGAAAATTGTAGGCTTTCTAGATTTAGGCCTTTAGCATTTGGGTTAGATCGGTTTGTGGGAAAAGACTTCTTGAAAGGGGATTTGTAAGGCCCTTTTCTCGAAGAAGATTCTTCAACCGACCTTTTCAAATCTATAACTTGATTGGACAATTTCTGAATGACTTTCTGTAAGTTTTCTAAATCCGAACTCTCGGGTTGAGCTTTGTTTTGGGGAGGTCTGGGAAGGATTTTGATTTTCTTCTTGGAGGATGAACTAGTCTCTATCTCATTACTGGTAGTATCTTTTAAGCTGAGAATATCTTTCTTGATCTGACTGGCCTCTTCGAAGGCTTCTATCAATGTGGCTTTCTTGTATCTCTTTACCCAAATGGCTATGTTTTGATGTAAGGCTTTCGTGTAGTATGCGACAATAAGATTCTCGGCAGGCATCAAATACGTGGGGATTCAGTTCTTTAGTGTCAAGAACCTTTGATTAAATTCTTTGATCTTTTCTTTGGGATTCATTTTTAAACTAGAAAGCTCCATGACTAGAACTTCAAGAGACTTGTCATCTCCGAACTTCTCAAGGAAACATGACTGAAATTTATCCCATGACACGATGGTGTGGGGCTATTGGGCAAAGTACCAGGTAGAGACATTGCCTTCAAAGGTGTAGGGAAACAATCTATAGACTACGTCTTCGTGCTCGACACTACAGAGCCTAATGACTAGCATAAACTTTTTGATGTGATCTTCAGCGATCTGTTTGGAGTCTGGGTCAAATTTAGGGAGCCATTTCTCCGGGTATTTAGGTAAAGCATGTTGAGGCCCAGGTATGGCCACTATATCTTGGTCGCACTAGGGTCTAGCAGGATTGTTCGCATTGGCCATAGGTGTGGGTGGTGTTGAAGGCTAAGAACAAGAATTGCCTTTGTTTAAGGATTCTTCTCCAGAAGAAGAAGGAGATGAAGGGGATGGTTATGGTGGAATACCTGATCCTTCTGCTGCAGGAGTGAGGATATGATCTGGATTCGTAGGGTTTAAGGTAATATCAATACCTACGAGTTGTTCTCTAATATCAGAGAAGTCTAATGGTTGGTTCAAAGGTTGACTTGGTTGTCTGATACGGGCTAAAGCACTATGCATTCTTATGATGGATTGACGAACAATCTCTTGTATGTCACCACCCGGGGGATTTGGAGTTACTGTTTCAACTGTGACCCGTAGATCATTGTTTGATGTGGTTGTTGTTTGAGGGACAATGTTGTTGTCTGAATGACTTCTAGTTACTATAGGTGAGCAGGTAGGTGGGGGAGGAGTCTTACGACCTCCTCATGCCATTAATAGTTTTCAGGCCCTCCTTCTAGCGCCATTTGTTTACGGGAGAAATTGACCGCTCATCAACTGGAGGAGTGAATCCGGTCCAGGGTTGTCTAATTAACCCAAGCCGTTTGGATTAATTCATTCCTACAAGTTTAGAGGCTCCGTTGGCCGATCTAAGTCCTAAAGAAAGCAAAAAATATAACTAAAGGAAATACAATAACTTAACAAATAACAATCATTTAAAAATATATATACATCTAATATATATCTATAGTTTAACTAACTAATACTTATAAAATAATTCTAGTTATCATATGTACAATAGATACAAATAATGAGTTTTAATCTAAACTCATAGAAAATCCAACATTTAATGATTCTTCCATTGAAAGTAATAAAGAAAAATAAAATACTATTTATTTTTTAGTTTATTTCCTTAGATATAAACACTCGTGAAATCAAGCATAAAACTGCCTAATTAAACAAAAAATGCTAGATAGTAGAAAATGTTTTATATAGAGAAAACTTTTATATTCAGCAAACTAGCGAAATGAAATAACAGGCTAACCTGTTATTCGCATCCAATGTCTGTTCAATATTGAATTTCCAACCACTTTGATCTGACGAAGTAAACTTTCTACAGATCTTGGGACTGCTCCTAATAAATGAGGAACGATAACGCTAGAGATTGAATTATAACAACAAAACATTGAATAGATACAATTACAGTAATCATATGACTTGAAAATTTCTACGATGGGATAAATCTTTCTGTAAGAACTTCCATGCAGACATTCAACATAAATTAGAGATGAATCTACTAATTTAAAATGGATAAATGATCACTGTGTGTTTTGTTCTGAAACACGATATACGGGAAGCATATATAAATCAAATTATATCAACTCGCAATAAACTATGCCGACAAAAGAAATCATAATCTATTATCAA
>JASDQU010013854.1:146529-157095 GCA_032191745.1 Picea mariana | reverse complement strand
GCCTACCTTTCGGAAGGCTTGGGATGACCAAAAGAAGTTTAAGAAAGAACATAGGCAAAAGGGAAACAAGCCTCCCTTTTTCAGAAATAGTCCTCAAGGATAGCCATCGTTTAGAGAGCCGAGAATGGATGAAGTGGGGGAACAAAGGTCGAGACAAATGCCCATTCAGTGTTGGGGTTGTAAAGAGAACCACAAGTACAAAGATTGTCCCCATAAAAATGGCAAAGAAAGAGTTGTCCATAATGTTCAACAAGCTGAAATAGTGGAGGACATGGGCAGTACAATGCCAAGGATCTATGCATCCCTGGACAACAAGCATGTTGAATTTTAGTCGCACATGATTGAAGTGGAAGGTATGATTAACAACCAACCATTTATTATTTTAAATGATTCAGGGGCTAGCCATAGTTATGTAGATCCTAGGGTGGTGGAAATTTTGCATTTATCAAGAAGCAAACATGAAAAGTCTTGGTTAGTGCAGTTGGCTACAGGAACCAAGAGGAAAGTCATTGAGTTGGTTAAGTCATGTCATGTGGACATGAAGGGTTTGAGCATGAAGGTTGAATTGAATATTTTGCATTTAGGCTCTTATGACTGTTTAATCGGGATGGACTGGTTGGACCAGCACCATGCCCTCCTGGACTATCGTAACAAGGAATTTACTTGCCTGTATGAGGAGGGAAATTGGAAAACAGTCCAAGGAATTCCCATAGTTGTGGTTGTTAGAGAAATCTCAGCAATGCAACTGAAAAAGTGCTATATGAAAGGCTATCAATTGTTTGCACCCTGTGTGGAGGAAGTATCCAGAGATGAAGTCTCAAAGCTTGGAGACCATGCAGTACTAACAGAGTTTGAAGACGTATTTCAAGAGGTACCCAGACTACCTCCGAAGAGAGATATCGATTTCTCTATAAATTTGATGTCTGGAGCATCTCCAATGTCGAAAGCTCCTTATAGAATGAGTACCCAAGAGTTGAAAGAGTTGCAATTGTAGCTTGAAGATATTCTAAAGAAGGGGTACATTCGCCCAAGCGTGTCACCTTGGGGTGCCCCGGTCTTGTTCATGAAGAAGAAGGACGGGACGTTGAGGTTTTGCATTGATTTCAGACAGTTGAACAAAGTAACTGTCAAGAACAAGTATCCTCTGCTAAGGATCAACGATATTTTCGATCAGTTGAAAGGTGTGAAAATATTTTGGATGATAGATCTCATATCAAGATATCACAAGGTAAGAATAAAGGATGAAGACATCAACAAGACTTCCTTTAGAAGAAGGTATGGTCATTACGAGTTCACAGTGGTACTGTTTGGGCTATTGAACACCCCTGTTGTTTTTATGTGCTTGATGAATGGTGTATTCAGGGACTATCTAGACAAGTTTGTCATAGTCTTCCTGGATGACATTCTAGTGTATTCCAAGTCAGAGGAAGAGCTTGAACAACACCTGAGGATGGTGTTGCATTTGTTGAGAGAACACCAGCCGTATGCCAAGTTGAGAAAATGCTTGTTTTATCAAAGGAAGATCCATTACTTGGGGCACATTATTTCAAAATAAGGGATCGTCGTGGATCCTGAGAAGGTTGAGGCCATTAGAGAATGGTCAGCGCTAAGGAATGTGGTGGAAGTTAGATCCTTTATGGGTCTAGCAGGCTATTACAGAAGGTTTATCGCAGGGTTCTCAAAGATAGATCACCCTATCACTTCCTTGCAAAGGAAGGAGAAAAAGTTTCAGTGTACTGAAGAGTGTGAGAAAAGTTTCCAGCGATTGAAGCAGTTGTTAACCAACACTCTAATCTTGAGGATTGTAGATCCAAATGTGGATTTTGTGGTGTGCACAGATGTGTTTAAAGAAGGGTTGGGAGGAGTTCTCAGTCGGAATGGATTTGTAATCTATTATGAGTTCCAGAAGATGAAAGAGCACGAAAAGAATTATGCCACTCATGATTTGGAGTTGGCAACAATCCTTCACACTCTGAGGAAATGGAGACATTACCTCATGAGAAGGAGATTTGAATTGAAAATAGACCACAACTGTCTGAAATACTTGTTTGACCAACCTACCTTAAATTCCAGGCAGAGTAGGTGGCTGGAGTTTCTGTGTGAATACGACTTTGATATCAAACATATCAAAGGGAAGGAAAACAAGGTGGCCAATGCACTCAACAGAAAGGTGCACAACTTACATGCTTCATCCATTAGCATGTACATGACTGATATTAAGGATAGAATTTTGGAAGCTGCAAATGCAAATTTGCAGTACAGAGACTTGGTAACAAAGTTACAATAGAGTGAGAGACCACAGAAAGAGGAAAATTACACCTTGGAAACCAATGGGATACTTCTGTACAAGAACATAATTTATGTACCTAATGTCCAGGACGTGAAACTTATGATTTTTCATGAAATGCATAATGTGCCTTATGCGGGGCACCCTGGATATCAGAAGATTGTGGCAGTAGTCAAGAGCCATTATTTATGGCCAGGTATGAAGAAAGAGATTGCAGAATACATCGCCAGATGTATGGAATGCCAGGAGGTTAAAGATGAGCACAGACACCCAGCAAGGTTGCTACAACCTTTGCCCATTCGTGAATGGAAGTGGGAAATCGTGACAATGGATTTTATTACAAGATTGCCCAGAACAAGCAAGATGCATGATTCGATTATGGTAGTGGTGGACAAGCTTACAAAAGATGCCCATTTTATTCCACTGAAAACTACTCACAAGGCAGTAGATGTTGCTGATATTTTTGTGAAGGAAGTGACACGATTGCACAAAATTCCTAAAACAATTGTGTCCGACAAAGACCCGAAATTCATCTCAAATTTCTGGAAAAGATTGTTCAAAGGATTCGGAACTAATCTGAACTTTAGTACAACTTATCATCCTAAGTCTGATGGACAGATAAAGAGGGTGAACAAAGTGATAGAAGACATATTGAGAATGTATGTGATGGACAAACCATCAAAATGGGAAGACTACCTACACTTGGTAGAATTCGCTTACAACAATGGGTATCAAGCATCATTGAAGATGAACCCATTTGAAGCACTTTATGGAAGAAAGTGCAATACTCTAGTAAGTTGGGATAATCCAACTGACAAGGTAGTAATTGGGCCAGAGTTGCTCAAGGAAATGAAAGAGAAAATGCTTAAAATTAAGCAGAATTTAAAAGTTGTCCAAGACAGGCAAAAAAGTCATGTTGACAAAAACAGAACCCACAGAGAATTCAAAGTGGGTGATCATGTTTTCCTGAAAGTAAAAGCTAATAGAAGTTCCCTGAAGCTGGGAAACTGTGCCAAGTTGGCAGCCAAATTTTGTGGGCCATTTGAAATCCTAGAAAGGATTGTGCTAGTTGCATATATGCCTGCATTACCTGCATCCATGACTGTACATAATGTGTTTCATGTTTCATTGCCTAAGAAATATATACTTGATGCTAATCATGTTATCGATTGGAATGTGATTCAGGTGGAGCAAGAAGGTATCTTGCAAGTGCATCCTGTGCGCATATTGGATAGGAAAAGCAAACAACTCTGGAATCGGGCTATAGGGATTGTAAAGGTCCAGTGGACCTACTACAATCCTGAGGACACGGCATGGGAGCATGAGGATTCTATGCGGGCATGATAACTGCATCTTTTTAAAGATTTTGGAAATCTTGTTGATGTTGTATGAAAGTTGCACTCAAGACAATGCAAAAATAAGGGGAGGGCATTGTAATATCCCTAAGCACGAGCCCTATTGTAATCATGTTTATGAATTGTAAATCATGTTTTATATGCTGGTTAACCAAGTTAATATAAGTTGGTAAGGCTTATGAGTTTATTAGGCCTGAAAGCCTAAGTGTTAAGGCTAGGAGCTTGTTTTTGTATATGTAATTATGAAAAATGTTAATAAAAATATGAACACCACTGCGTGTAGACCGACCATGATGAATGAGTGATGGGGGGATTCCACAAAGTGGGTAAGGGAATGGGGGTTGAAAGGTGGAAAGAAAGGCTAAGTGTTGAGCCTAGGGGCTTAAGTCCTTGGGAATAATATTTTGATATTATTCCAAAAGCCATGTGAAATATATGCTTTGTCCTAAGTTCCTGGAGAGGAACGAATGCTAATGGAGCACATGCAACTTCATGGGAGACATCTGTCAGCCTAGGCACATGTAGTTAAAAGCTGCAGAAGTCAGTCGTGGGGGGGGGGGTTCGTTCATCATTCTATCATCATCCTCCTAAGTTTGCGAGGGATCTGGGGCATCTAAACCATTTCGCCTATGCATCTTCCTTTGCATACCCGCACACAGTGAAGGAAACCCTCACAGGAAGATTGTTCGCTATCCATTTTCCATTCTCTATGAATTCTGTTGAGCTCTGGGATCGACCTTTGCATAACCTCACGCATCTTTGAAAACAGAAAATTGTGAAACCAACCTGTGTTGTTTTATTGTGAAGAATAACATTCTAGATATGGCCTGAACTGTGTTGTGTCTTAGTGTGGTCTTTTGTCATTTTTGGATGTCCATACCCAAATTCCTATTGGTTTTGTCACCCGTGAGTCAACCGCATTGCTATTGTTGTTGTTGTTATCGTCACTTTGTGGGAATTGAAGTGGAAGTTGGTCGAAGAGTCAGGTGATTAGGCTCATGGTTGAAGAGGTAGGTTGTCAGGCCTGTGAGTAGCTCTTTCCTAGGTGAAGGTTCTATTGGGAAGTGGTTTTCTCCCAGAGAGACTTCAGCACCAACTATGGAGCTCTGAGGCTTCCTAATCCGACCTGTTGCCGAGGCCTAGAGAGGGAGGTGAAGCACTAATGGATTGTGCTTGTGAAGGTGTGTACTCCCAGGCCAAACAGACATGTGGGGAATGAGAGTCTATGAGTAGTGGGCATAAGAAGGCATCCTAGGAAGAATCCTTCTGGTTATTTTGTGCAGTTTTCCCTATAACCTCAGCCTAGTTTATCATTCCTTTACCTTGGGTGGAGCTTGGTCCCAGCTCGGGGGTGACCCACTGTTGAGCGTGATGAGCAATGTGATCTAAGGCTAGGAGGCTCGTGGAAGGTCTGCACGTGGTTGGTGGAATTATGCCAGTAATAAAAGATAAGTGTTAATTTTGTACTTAATTTATAAGTATATGCATGTCTGTGATTCTTGCAATATTATCATGTATTCCGCTATAATCATGAATTACTGTTAATCCCATTAAACCTGCATGTTAGTCATAATTATGTGATTACTCTGTTTGGTTTAGTTAAATGTGTGTAATATGACTTAATTCATGTTATATATATAAGTATGAGAATGTTGTTTTCCGCACAGTAGCATTTGCCTAGTCATGGGGTTGACGGTCTGGGACGTTACACTAATCTATCGAGAAAAACTAAACAACAATACTATTCATACCTTATTCTTCTCTTTATGGATTGTAGCCAACTCCACTCAAACCGTGAAACATTTGGGAGACCATCGAGCCTTAATACAGACTCCAGCTATAGATTCCAGCTAAACCTCCTCATAGAGTCATACTTAGTGCTTCATGTATTCAAAAGATGTTTGGGCATTCAACACATACTAGTACTCCTTTCCTTTCCTTTCCCTTCCTCAGCCTCTCCAAAATCATGCAAAACAAAAATTCACTGCGATTGTTCTGGGGCTATCCAGGTTTTCCTAAATTATGGGTAGATTGGGAGATGACCAAACCTTAAAAGCTTGGTGAAACCATGAGAGGAATAATCCTACATGGTTAAGAAACACATGATATAATTATACATTACATTGTACAAACATAATCTTCCACTTGGTGGAGACATCCAAAAACATATTAAGCTAAGAGAATTCAATATTGTAGAACAATGGCCAACTCCAGCAATAAAATGAAATTGAAGTGACCTTCATATTAGTGCAATTCTAATATTTAGTACAAACCAATTCCGCTTCCATAAAATCAAGCCTTTTTTTAATATAGTTTTTTCGTACCCTATTCTCCTTGGGTAGTGGGAATATTATTGATAAATACTATATGTGCATTTTTTAAAGCCGGTTGAAAGCACCAGTTTTGCATTTGAGCTTATAAGTGTGACCAAATTAACTACTTATAATTATCTCCAATAACAGTCCCAGCCCATAGAAATAACAAGAAGGCACTTCATAGAAGAACAAGTTATGTTTGTTTAAATCTTGTATTTATAAATATACAACCGAGGTCTTCCTCTTACATTGGCTTCTGGAGATTCAGGTCTTCTTTTGAGAGAAGCTAGAACCGTTGTTGCTATCAAATTCTCTGTCTATGTTGCTACTTAGACTCGTCCAATTACTGGCTTTTATGCTAAGTAAAAAAGGTATATTGCCTTTAGCCTTCGCTGCGGATGTTTTTCCTATTCCTGGTAAACTGTACCGCCTGAGCTTTGCGGTGTTGGTTTAATAAGTAATGGTTGCAGGTGCAATTCTTATAGAGATAGTGAAATAATACCTCTCCAAGCCCAAGAGCAGAAAACCCTTAGTAGAATATACTCTAGTGAGGAAGAAAATTGTTGATTATATGCTTGAGAATCAATTGAGACTTCGTAGGCGGTGTTACAGGGAACAAAGCTCTATACCAAAACCCTTGCTATAAAGAGCAATGCTAATCTGCTTGCTCCAACCCGGCTAGCTCAAATAGATGGAAAGTAATTTCGCACATGTCCAGTCTCTGCATGGAGGACGACATGAGAAAATGAATTAGATTAACATGTCTAATTTGTGCATGGAGTATGGCGCCTGTTTCGACAGCGGTTTCAAAAAAGGCAGCGGTTTCGAACAATGTGGAATAAATACACAGCGGTTTCGGTCAAAACCTGGGCACGTCTAATGCATGTTTGATCTAGGCGCATATAATCTTTGAGGTGAGTTGGTTTAGCTTCTTTAGATTTGGAATAAATACACGATTTTGACAATGGTTTCCACAATGGTTTCAAAATCTACCCGTTGTGATGGCCTGACACTAAAACAACCACCAGTCGTGGGCCCTCTTGGATTGACTATAGCCAGACTTGTCCCTTTCTCCGGAACAAAAGAGCTATTCTGTACTAGTACAAGTATAGCTTCATTACGCCATCCATGAAGGGGGATATCCAACAACCCTAACGGCGTAAAGGAGGGATCTAGTAGAGAAAATAATTCTTCATCGGGGGTTGATTAAGAATTTTATATCCATTGGTGCTGGTGACCGACGATTCGAGTCCTACTCGCATCTTAGTGTTTCAATCTTAGCCCTACCCGCATCATAATCCGAGAGGTATACGTATCACATGAAACCCTCAACGCGTAAGATGTCCCTGGTACATAGCGATATAATTAATAGCAAGCAACAATACCCAACAATACCCATGTCGATACTATCAGGCTTCACTTGGTTTTGGATTGCAATGGAAAAGTGGTTGCTATCATTACTTTGGCTCTACTGGAATTGTAAAACGCTTTTACAAGTATCGAAATATGTGAGTTTATCTACAAGAGTTGGCTCTACTTTGAAATGCATGAAGAAATGAACATCAGACATAGATGCATTACATTGAAAACAAGGAATGTTGAGTAGAAAAAGATTGTCGAGAGAGCTTGAACGAAAGTATGATGGTGCTCTAATATTTGCCGAGATAACCAACGGTCTGGAGTAAAACGAGCATGATGTCGTCAGGTTTGTTATTTCTTTTATCTTTTGTTATCTGGAAAAACATGAACCAGACAAATTCATAATCAATGAGAAACATGAGGCAGTACTGAGCAGCTATGAAATGGCCTAATACAGAAGTCATAATTAAATATTTGATTGATCAATGGCCTAATACCAGCTAGAATGAGTATGGCTTCAAAATAAGTAGAAGGGATACAAGGGTACTTTCGGATCGGATAGAACACATCGTTATTCCAGACTGGCCGCTAGAACATCAGACTGGCCGCTAGTTCCGTAGCTCACGGGCTTAACGAATGATTCATAATGTTTATTAACGAATTCTGCCTATAGGTATAGCTGATCCAACACACTATCTGGGTAGCTAATCCAACTTATCTGACTCTTTTAGAGGTTCTTAGTCAAATCCTGTCAATCTTCTCGGCAGGGACTTGTTGCTCTGCAACCTTCCTTGTTTCATCATCACAACTAACAAAAATTGTTGTGAATTACTCGAGAATTAAATCATCACAAAGTTGTTGAATTTATGTCGTGAGAAGTTTGTGAATGCTTAAGGTGAGATGCATCAAGCTTAGGATTGACAGTATAGCAATGCAGACCATATTCCTATAACATTTTTAGCACATCTTATAACATCAATTGATAAGCATTGAATAAATTCTTCATGTATTCTGTCGATTAGTAAATGTGATTAACTTGTGAGGGGTGATGAAAAGGGTATCTTGAATATGCGCTGAGGTGTGACTATTGCAGAGTATATTATACCTGCAATTATGGTTAAAAAAAGTGCAACTAAGAACAATATTGTTGTTTGGGGAGGGTGCTCTTTATTTCATTGTTAGGATCATCACAAATTGTCGTATATTACCCTCACAAAATTGTTGGATTTGCCTGAGAATTATATCATTATACTTTGTGAATGATTAAGGTGCAACATGCTGATTTTTTTGGATTAGTATTAGGATTATGAAACAGATTAAAACTGCAGACCATGTCCTGTAGCATCGATATTTACACCTTAGCACAACAGTTACAATACCACCGGACATTCAAATGAATAGTCTATTCAATATTTCAAGTGTGAGGAATATCAAATTTTTTGAATGTTCTAACTAGTGAGACATTCAAAGAAAGATGAACCATTCTCAAACGGGACGCATATGGAAGAACCAATAATTATATGGATATTTTGAATATCTTGACGAGGACAACCAAGCATTTACAAACCAAAAGTGGCTGGTGACAACTTTTGTGGATGTGATCATTTAAGTAGTCATGATGATTAATTCTACTCATAATAAAATACATCAAAAGGATAATTAAAAAGAGAGACATTAAACGACATTGTATTGCATATTACTACCTCATATCATAATCTTGTTGCTGCCCAAAACTGATGGAAATAGGTCCATTAATTGATTATAGAGGGTCCTCATTGATGGGAAGGGGAATTGCAGAATTCAGTATCCCACTTTGTTGGCCTGACTTTGCACTTGGAAATATATTGAATGATCCTACTGGACTCTATTGTGAACTTGCTGGAAATAGAACCATTCTCGACTGCAATCCCCTATGTAACATCATATTCTTAAAGGACATTGATAACTGTTAATCCAAATGCTTTTTCTCTAGCTATGTATGTTGGAATCTGGTGAAACAAAATTTCATGGATTTAATTAATTGGGTGGCCTTTAGGTTCTTTGATAAGTGTTAATCAAAATACTTTTTTCCCAGTTATGTAGGTCTGAATCTGGTAAAACAAAATTTCGTGGATTTCATGAATTTGGTGGTTTTAAGGTTTTTCTAAAGCTTTGGAACCATAGGCCTAAGCACAAAACTGTGATGAAACCATTAACAAACCCATATTTTTACCCAAATCACACCAAACCAATCACAAACCAACATCAAACCAACTGGAACATCTTCCCATATCGATAATATGTAATGAAGGATTTTAATGGTGCCAGTTATTTTAATGGAAAAATTTGTAATTTTTAAATTGCAGATCAACATTGACAAAAAAAAATTAAGAGCCAAATATTTTTGAGAACTTATTTTCCTCAAAAGCAATCCAACCTATCCAGCTTACCTTTGAGAAGTTCAATATATAAACATAAAAGTGTATTGTAGATTGATAATGCCATGGAGGTTCGAAAAGATGGGGAAGTGCGATTTTACAGACCGCCTTGAATGTTTGCACACTAAATACTCAATGATTAACATGGCTACACTTCCTTGGGGAAATGATAAATACTCATATCCGAACTTGTTACATCTTAATGAATTTCATTTCTTTCTCTGCTTTTTGCAGGTAATTAAAACTAACCTCAACCTGTCAATATATTTTTTCAATCTGGGTTGCCGATTCAAATCGCTGTTTATCTTGTTCTAGCTCTTGCTATAGGGAAGGTTCGTAGCTCAATTGTCTGGATGAAGGGGAAATCAGAAATTGGAGTGGAGCGTTTGAACCTACACCTACAACCTTACATTGAATTTGAGATGCTACATCAAACTACAAGCCACCCTGAATGCACCCTGCATTAAATTTGAAATGAAACAAAAGAGGAAAACAATGATGAGTCATGTCCAGACGGAAAAAACAGAGTTACTTTACTCCTTAAAAATAAGGCCACATTTTTATAATTAGGTCTCCCATAACACCACATTTTTGTCTCTCTATCATATATATATTCTAACAATATAATTAAAAGTTATATGATTTTTTTAATATAGAAATGCTAATGATCAAAATGATCTATAATTTTATAGATCTCCACAATCAGATCGGATGGTGTACAAAATTCATGTACGTGTGGCGTCTCCACAGTCAATAAACATCTATTGTCCCTCAATCGGATGTTGTATATTTCAGATATATTCCGTTTAGAATGGGAAAGAATAGAACTAGCT
>JASDQU010013854.1:132634-146049 GCA_032191745.1 Picea mariana | reverse complement strand
TTAAATTTAAATTATAAAATATTAAAATTATACAAAATTTTATTTAAATAACAAAATTTATTTTTATTATTATTAATAAAAAAATTAATATGATTTTATTATTTTAATAGTATTTTCTAAAATTAAATTTTTTAAATTAAAAAATGATTATAATATTTTGAATTAAATTTTTTGAATTTTTATATAGTTTTTATTTCTAATAGTATTTATTAATTATATGATAATTATAATTTATATTAAAAATAATTCAAATAAATTCTTTGAGGTTTATGATAGTTGGTGACAAACTTTGTTGTTAAGACCTTTAGTGATGTTAAATCACAAACTGTCCTAACAAAAAATCTAGCAATCATAAAAGTTGGAAAAAAAATTCAAATAACATATTTATATTATAGAATTTATTAATCATTTGATAATAATAATTTACACTAAAATTAATTCAAATAATATAATAAATTGTATTAAAAAGTATTTATAAAATTTTGATATATAAGAAACACCTATTTTATTAAAAAATATAGTGAAAATATTAATCAAAAACCAAGATTCTAATGGAAAACACTTAATATATAAAATATGAAGAAAATCAGTGAATCAACTAACTACTAAACCAAACCACTTAAGAGAGGAAAGTCTTTTTCTTTAAGAGGAAGTCTCCTCATTGGCTTAGGATTGCTCAAATGAAATTCCACCTATTGTCACTCTATATGTACTCTTACAAATGTTTTCTTTCAATTATAATAGAAAAACAATCGTAAATATATTAAATTAGGAAAATTTTGGTTGTCAGCCAAATGTTTTACTTTTTTTATAATTTTCTTAATATTTTGTTTATCCTAGGATAATATATAATAGTGCAGAAATATTTAGATAGTGTAGAATAAACAAGAAGTTTAAATGTTATATGATCTAAACTTTCTTTGATTGTAAAATTGTAATTTTTTATTGTTGAAATTGTATTTTTGAATATATAAGTGGATTTAATGTCCTCAATCTCAACAATAATTGATATTTGAGATTCTACTAATTCTTCTAATTTTTAATCTAACTTTAAACAATAACAATTAGAAAAATATGAAAAATGAATCTAAATCTTAACATATTTAAACTACTCTAATTTTCAATAATTTCAATTTCATTAAAAATAAATAAATAAATAAAAATTATAAATTATAAAATATATTTTAAATTATTAACATTTTTAATATATATATCTGTTACAAATAAATATTAAAATCTATAAAATTAGAAAATATTTAAAAAAACATGTTAAAATTAAACAGTACGGGACATAACAGCTACTACGCTAGAATAGGGTCCGGGATATAAGCCCTATAGCTAGGTACGTTCGGGATCAATCTGCATGAGCAGGAATAAAATTAGAAACCATTTAAAAAAAAATTCTTTATAAAAACCATTCCTCATTAATTCCTGAAGTTTTAATATGATACATTTAAAATCATAAAAATCGTTTTTTAATAATAACAATATTGTTTTAAATTATAATAAATTATATGTTATTTAGTTATATATAATGATTAATGATTTGTCTAATTGTAAGGAAAAAATTTAAGATTGTTTATCATATTACTAAATTATGTGTTTGAATATTATTTTGTAAAGGTTAATTTTTTTTTTCAATGTGGTGGGAATCTCATCCATACTTTCCCACTTTGTAGATGGTATGATGCTAAACCATAACCTCAAAGATACTAGGTTCGAACTTGTGACCTCTTCTTGAAAGAATGTATGTACGTCTTATTTTATTTTTTTTATTTTTTTATTTTTTTAGAAGTTACTTACCAATAAAAAAAAATTGAATGTATTCGCAATCATGTGCAAGAGGTTGAAGTATCCATAAAAAACCAAGCAAATCTGTTTAAAGAAACGTGCTTCAATCTCCATTGTACGACTTCTTAAAGAATATCGCAAGGTCTCCCATAATACCACCTTTTGTTTCATCTCAATTTCAATGCAGGGTGGTAGGCGTATGTTCAAACGCCCTACTCCCGTGTCCGAGCTCCCCTTCAGCCCAGACAGTCGAGCTATGAAACAGAAACGCGACCTCCCCTCCAACGATTTGAACAGAACCAAAACCAAGTGCAGTTCGAACAGACCAATTGTCATTCAACCAGAACTCTCCCGCGCCTGACGGATCACCGACAACCCAGATCGAAAAGAGATAATGACAGGCTGTTGCATGCATATCATAGACCGATTGACTTTGTTTAGTCATCATTCAACCAGAACTCTCCCGCGCCTGACGGATCACCGACAACCCAGATCGAAAAGAGATAATGACAGGTTGTTGCATGCATATCATAGACCGATTGACTTTGTTTAGTCAATGAGTTATGTATATTTCATTGAAAACATGTTTCAGGTATTGTTTTTGAAGTCAGGAAAGACATTCCTACATGGCTCCAGAGAGAATTATCAGAGGGATGAGAACATAAGCGTTATTTTGGTCTCAAGATAGACTGTGGATTGATTCAGCAAAAATTAGAAATTTCATCAAGTATGGACTAATGGAATCTCAAAATTACTTTCTAGGGCACCACCACTTTCTTTGACATAGTCGTGGAAATTGACATAAGATTAAGTTTTGTCCTAGTCAAGGGAAGGCATATTTGGTGATGTAGGTCAGGAATCTCAAAATTACTTTCTAGGGCACCACCACTTTCTTTGACATAGTCGTGGAAATTGACATAAGATTAAGTTTTGTCCTAGTTAAGGGAAGGCATATTTGGTGATGTAGGTCAATTTTGTTTTTCTATAGCAGTTTTCATTTTAAAAGCCATTTCGAAGGTTTCATAATCCTTGAAGCACAAATTTTAAAATGATAGTTTACATTAATAGTTAAATAATAGTATCACAATCTCCTCCTCATGTTGTTATAAATAATAATATCCAGGTATCTTCATATCCATCTTCTCCTTATCCTAATGTTGGGATGCTTATTTTTTCTGCATCTTCTCTGGAAACACTTTCCCTAGTATCAGGAATTCTCTATTATTCCGTACTCAGAGCTAATCCATGAGAGCATTATTCTGTGCTCCTAGTACTAATCCCTGAGACTGCTAATCCATGATAGCATTATTCCATGCTCCCGTTAATCCCAAAGACTATGAGAATTATCTCGCTATTCCATATTCCTCCTAAGCAATGAGAGGAATCTTCCTCCTAATCCATGAGAGGATGAAATCGCTATTAGCACAAGCGAAAAGACAAAATTTAAGAGTCTTGTCTTTGGTAATACTCTTCAATAAATTCAAGTATAGTTATTTTATTTGTTTTTGTGTATGTGTGTGTTATGTCAAGAATCATGATCCATCAACCTTTTTGCACAAATACTATAGTTTCTATTAATTTTTAGTTTATAGTAATTTTCATTTTCCATACTGTAATTGTAAAAATGACAGGATTTTGTTATTCAAGATTCATACTAATTGTAATATCCCCAAGGACGAGCCCTTTTGTAATCATGTTTATGAATTGTAAATCATGTTTTATAGGCTGGTGAGCTAAGTTAATATAAGTTGGTAAGGCTTATGAGTTTATTAGGCTGGAGAGCCTAAGTGTTAAGGCCAGGAGCCTGTTTTTGTATATGTAATTATGAAGAAGGTTAATAAAAATATGAAAACCACTGCGTGCAGACCGACCACGATGAATGACTGATGGGGGACTAAGCTTCCACAGAGTGGGTAAGGGAATGGGAGCTGAAAGGTGGAAAGAAAGGCTAAGTGTTGAGCCTAGGGGATTAAGTCCTTGGGAATAATATTTTAATATTATTCTAACATCCATGTGAAATATATGTTTTATCCTCAGTTCCTGGAGAGGAACACATACCGATGGAGCACATGCAACTTCATGGGCGACATGTGTCGGTCCGGGCACATGTAGTTAAAAGATGCAGAAGTTAGTCGTGGGGGGGCGGTTCGTTCATCATTCTATCATCCTCCTCCTGAGTTTGCGGGGGATATAGGGTGTCTGAACCATTTCACCTATGCATCTGCCTCATCATACCCGCGCACAGTGAAGGAAACCCTCACGGGAAGATTGGTCAGTATCTATTTTCCATTCTCCGTGAATTCTTTTGAGCTCTGGGATCGACCTTTACATAACCTCACGCATCTCTAAAAACAGAAAACTATGAAACCAACCTGTGTTGTTTTATTGTGAAGACGAACATCCTAGATATGGCATGAACTGTGTTGTGTCTTAGTGTGGTCTGTTGTTGATTTTGGATGTCCATACCCAAATTCCTGTTGTTGTTGTCACCCGTGAGTTAACCGAATTATTGTTGTTGTTGTTGTTATCCTCACCTTCCAAGAATTGAAGTGGAAGTTAGTGGAAGAGTTGGGTGGTTACGCCCGTGGTTGAAGAGGCAGATTGTCAGGCCTGTGAGCAGCTCTTTCCCAGGTGAAGGGTCTGTTGGGAAGTGGTTTTCTCCCAGAGAGTGTCCAGCACCAGCTACGAAGCTCTGAGACTTCCTGATCCGGCTTGTTGTCGAGGCCTAGAGAGGGAGGTGAAGCACTGATGGAATTTTCTTGTGAAGGTGTATACTCCGGGGCGGAACAGACATGTGGGGAATGAGAGTCCATGAGTAGTGGGCGTAAGAAGGCATACTAGGAAGAATCCTTCCGGTTATTTTGTACAGTTTTCCCTGTAACCTCAGCCTAGTTTAGGATTCTCTTACCTTGGGTGGATCTTGGTCCCAACTCAGGGTTGACCCACTGCTGACTGTGATGAGCAGTGTGGTCTAAGGCTGGGAGGTTCGTGGAAGGCCTGCATGTGGTTGGTGGAATTACACCAGTAATAAAAGATAAGTGTTAATTTTGTACTTAATTTATAAGTATATGCATGTCTATGATTCTTGCAATATTATCATGTATTTCGTTGTAATCATGAATTACTGTTAATCCCATTAAACCTGCATGTTAGTCATAATTATGTGATTACTCTGTTTGGTTTAGTTAAATGTGTGTAATATGACTTAATAAATGTTATATATATAAGTATGAGAATGTTGGTTTCCCCACAGTAGGGTTTGTTTGGTCGTGGGGTTGACAGCCGGGGACGTTACAGTATGGTATCAGAGCCATGGTTTCAACGTTGATCATGAGTGAGATGGATAAGTGGTCATTGGACCCGAAGTTTTAGGTTTAAATTGTGTTTGAAAGAACCATTTTTCGAACCTTAGAACGTTCTGGAGTGCCAAGAAGATACATGGTCATATTACAAAGCTCAGGAGGTGTAGTGGTACTATTAAACTGCATTTGGCGTGGTATTTGGACACCGAGAGAGAGAGCTCAACACTTGAGGTGTTGGAGTCGTAGGATCTGTTCTGAAGTAAAGAAAACCCTTATGGTCATCAGATCTGGAGAGGGTGCAGGAAGGTTATCCTGGAAACCTTTTGGAATTTTGGCAATCGGGAGAAACGAGATGTGTTGATGCACGAACTCCCTATGCTTGAAACTTTGAAATCCTGAGGAATATCTACATCGTAGATCTTAGGAAAAGAACTTGACCATTGTATCAAGCAGAGGAGTAAATCACAATTTTAGCAATCAGGAGAAGTGGGATGTGCTAATGCACAAACTCCTGAAACCCGAAGTGTCGAAAAGAAAAGTGAACGTGGTAGGACCCGATGACGTTGTCGAAGGTGACGTGGACCCCCCTAAGCGTGCCATGTTCCATCGTTTAATTGGTGACAACTGTATTACGTGGGCCCGGACGGTAAAGTAAATTAGAATTTCAGATGTCGGAAGATTGGGAAGAAGTAAGTGTGGGGACTCCCTAGGCCTGAAGTCCCAAGGTCCCGAGCTTTGAAGTTCCGAAGTCCCAAGGTCCGAGGTCCCAAAGTCCCAAAAACTCTGACGATAGAGAGACCATAGTGGGTTTCAGCCACTGGTTGTTGTGTAGACGTGGACCATTGATCCACTCGATTTTGCAAGTTCAGTAATCGGAACCCCGAGTAAAAGTCTAGTGTGTGCCTTGAAATGTTTGATGGTCAAAAGCCTAAGTAGCACCTAGTGCTCTAGCATTTGGTCATGACCCGTGATCGCATGGGTTGGGCACTAAGAAAACAAGGGCTATCGCCCAGAAATTTCAGATCCAAACAAAGCTCAGAAAATTCATGGAAACGAAACGTTTTCTTATTTGCGTTGGTTTATGAATGTTGTAGCTTTATTGAGGGTTTAAGGCCTGAAAAACTTCGGCTGACTTCACGTTGTGTGTGCAGAGCTCAACGAGTGTCAGTACAACCGTGATTCAATGCAAAGTATAGAAATGGAAGAGGCGCGGATTGCTTTTAGTTCAGAGAATGAAAGAGAAGGAAGGGATGTCAACTTGGGAGTCGAAGGATCGAACTCGAATGGGCATGGAAGAGAATTGGATAAGGAAGGGCATATGATGAAAATCATTGAAAGATTGCAGAAAGATGCCCAGGCTCACTGAGTCGATAGCCAAAAGCTCATGAGGGTCAAGGATCAACATAGTGAATTCAACTTAAAGATGTTGAAGAGCCTGGAAAGAATAGAAAGGAAATTGGAAAAGGAGAGTGACACAAGAAAAACAGGAAGTCGCAGGACCCCTGAGAGAAAAATAATATCGAGGAGTGGTAACAGACATTGTCGTCGCTCCCCAAAGAATTCTGGTAAGGAAGCACACAGTAGTTCAAGCCCATCCCTTACCAAAAAACAATGAAGATCTGGAGTGAATGAATTGAAAGGGGAGATGAACAAGATTAAGCCTCCTACGTTTGATGGAGAACATAAGAACAAGGAAGATGTCGAAACATGGTTGCTTGGCATGAGGAAATATTTCCAACTGCAGAATTATTCCTCTCATGTAGAAGGAAGAATTGCGGTGTATCAACTGAAAGGAAAAGCATCCATGCGGTGGGATCATCTTGTGTAGGTGCAACACATCAGAGAAAAAGATATCACTTGGAAGGAATTCAAGAGGTATTTCGAGAGGAAATACCTAACTAAAAGATACTATGACAGAAATATGAAGGAATTCTTCGAACTCAAGCTGGGAAGCATGACCATTGATGAATACAAACAAAGGTTTTTGGAATTACTAAAGTATGTTCCATTCATCAAAGATGAGGCTGTCAAGATTCAGAAGTATCTGAGTGGACTGCCACCTCCCATTGGAGACAAGATTCAGTAAGATGATCCTAAGACTATGGAAGAAACAATAAGAAGAGCGAAATGTCTATATGAACAACAAAGAGAAAAGCCTACCTTTCGGAAGGCTTGGCATGACCAGAAGAAGTTTAAGAAAGAACAAAGGTAGAAGGGAAACAAACCTCCCTTTTTCAGAAATAGTCCTCAAGGACAAGCATCATTTAGAGAGCCGAGAATGGATGAAGTGGGGGAACAAAGGCCGAGACAAAAACCCATTCAGTGTTGGGGCTGTAAAGAGAACCACAAGTACAGAGATTGTCCCCATAAAAATGGCAAATCAAGAGTTGTCCATAATGTTCAACAAGTTGAAATAGTGAAGGACATGGGCAGTAGAATGCCAAGGATCTATGTGTCCCTGGACAACAAGCAAGCTGAATTTCAGTCACACATGATTGAAGTGGAATGTATGATTAACAACCGACCATTTATTATTTTAATTGATTCAAGGGCTAGCCATAGTTATGTAGATCTTAGGGTGGTGGAAAGTTTGCATTTATCAAGAAGCAAACATGAGAAGTCTTGGTTAGTGCAGTTGGCTATAGGAACTAAGAGGAAAGTCATTGAGTTGGTTAAGTCCTATCCCGTGGACATGAAGGGTTTGAGCACGAAGGCTGAATTGAATATTCTGCATTTAAGCTCTTATGACTGTTTAATCAGGATGGACTGGTTGGACTAGCACCATGCCCTCCTAGAATATCGTAACAAGGAATTTACTTGCTTGGATGAGGAGGGAAATCAGAAAACAATCCAAGGAATTCCCAGAGCTGTGGTTGTTAGAGAAATCTCAGCAATGCAACTCAAAAAGTGCTACATGAAAGGCTGTCCATTGTCTGCAACCCGTGTGGAGGAAGCATCCAGAGATGAAGTCTCAAATATTGGAGACCATATGGTACTAACAGAGTTTTAAGATGTATTTCAAGAGGCACCCGAACTACCTTCGAGGAGAGATATCGATTTCTCTATAAATTTGATGCCTAGAGCATCTCCAGTGTCGAAAGCTCGTTATAGAATGAGTATGCCAAAGCTGACAGAGTTGCAATTGCAGCTTGAAGAGTTTCTAAAGAAGGGGTACATTCTCCCAATCATGTCACCTTGGGGTGCCCTGGTCCTATTCGTGATGAAGAAGGATGGGACGTTCAGGTTGTGCATTGATTTCAGATAATTGAACAAAGTAAGTATCAAGAACAAGTATCCTCTGTCGAGGATCGACGATATTTTCGATCAGTTGAAAGGTGTGAAAATATTTTCGATGATAGATCTCATATCGAGATATCACAAGGTAAGAATAAAGAATGAAGACTTCAACAATACTTCCTTTAGAAGAAGGTATGGTCATTACGAGTTCACATTGGTACCGTTTGGGCTGTCGAACGCCCCTTGTTTTTATGTGCTTGATGAATGGTGTATTCAGGGACTATCTAGACAAGTTTGTCATAGTCTTCCTGGATGACATTCTGGTGTATTTCAAGTCAGAGGAAGATCATGAACAACACCTGAGGATGGTGTTGCATTTGTTGAGAGAACACAAGCTGTATGCCAAGTTGAGAAAATGCTCATTTTATCAAAGGCAGATCCATTACTTGGGGCACATTATTTCAAAATAAGGGATCGTCGTGGATCCTGAGAAGATTGAGGCCATCAGAGAATGGTCAACACCAAGGAATGTGATGGAAGTTAGATCCTTTATGGGTCTAGCAGGCTATTATAGAAGGTTTATTGCAGGGTTCTCAAAGACAGCTCACCCTATCACTTCCTTGCAAAGGAAGGAGAAAAATTTTCAATGTACTGAAGTGTGTGAGAAAAGTTTCCAGTGATTGAAGTAGTTGTTAACCAGTGCTCCAATCTTGACGATTGTAGATCCAAATGTGGATTTCATGGTGTGCACAGATGTGCGTAAAGAAGGGTTGGGAGGAGTTCTCAGTTAGAATGGATTCGTAATCTACTATGAGGCCAGGAAGATGAAAGAGAACGAAAAGAATTATGCCACTCACAATTTGGAGTTGGAAACAATCCTTCACACTCTGAGGAAATAGAGACATTACCTCATGCGAAGGAGATTTGAATTGAAAACAGACCACAACTGTCTGAAATACTTGTTTGACCAACCTACCTTAAATGCCAGGCAGAGTAGGTGGCTGGAGTTTCTGTGTGAATACGAATTTGATATCAAACATATCAAAGGGAAGGAAAACTAGGTGGCCGATGCACTCAGCAGAAAGGTGCACAACTTACATGCTTCATCCATTAGCATGTACATGACTGATATTAAGGATAGAATTTTGGAAGTTGCAAATGTAGATTTGCAATGCAGAGACTTAGTAGCAATGCTACAACAGAGTTAGAGACCATAGAAAGAGGAAAATTACACCTTGGAAACTGATGGGATACTTTTGTACAAGAACATAATTTATGTACCTAATTTCCAGGACGTGAAACTTATGATTTTGCATGAAATGCATAATGTGCCTTATGTGGGGCACCCTGGATATCAGAAGATTGTGGCAGTAGTCAAGAGACATTGTTTATGGCCAGGTATGAAGAAAGAAATTGCAGAATACATCACCATATGTATGAATGCCAGAAGGTTAAAGCTGAGCATAGGCACCCAGCAAGGTTGCTACAACCTTTGCCCATTCTTGAATGGAAGTGGGAAATGGTGATAATGGATTTTATTACAGGATTGCCCAGAACAAGCAAGTTGCATGATTCAATTATGGTAGTGGTGGACAAGCTTACAAAAGTTGTCCATTTTATTCCACTGAAAACTACTCACAAGGCAGTAGATGTTGTTGATATTTTTGTGAAGTAAGTGACACGATTTCACGAAATTCCTAAAACAATTGTGTCTGACAGAGACCTGAAATTCACCTCGAATTTCTAGAAAGGATTGCTCAAAGGATTCAGAACTAATATGAACTTTAGTACAACTTATCATCCTGAGTCTGATGGATAGACAGAGAGGGTGAACAGAGTGATAGAAGACATACTGAGAATCTATGTGATGGAAAAACCATCAAAATGGGAACAAGGATGATTTTAGGGGCTAAATATCGCTCATGGGCTAATTTTCCATGGTTTTTCCAAAAATGAGATTCGCTATTTTAAAAATGATTTGCCCAAATTCTATAGGATAAAATTATCTTACCTTAAAAATCGCCAAAATTTTATAAAAACTATATAAAATACTTAGAAATTTGAATATTTTTACAAAAAATCACCAATCATTTATAGTTAGCATATGAAGGATTAATAATATTCGCCAAGGTTTCTAAATTTTAAAATAAATTTCCATCCTTAAAATCATCCTTGAATGGGAAGACTACCTACACTTGGTAGAATTCGCTTACAACAATGGGTATCAAGCATCATTGAAGATGAACCCCTTTGAAGCACTTTATGGCAGAAAGTGCAATACTCTACTAAGCTGCGATAATCCAGCTGACAGGGCAGTAATTGGGCCAGATTTGCTCAAGGAAATGGAAGAGAAGATGCTTAAAATTAAGCAGAATTTAAAAGTTGTCCAAGACAGGCAGAAAAGTTATGTTGACAAAAACAGAACCCACAGAGAATTCAAAGTGGGTGATCATGTTTTCCTGAAAGTAAAAGCTAATAGAAGTTCCCTGAAGCTGGGAAACTGTGCCAAGTTGGCAGCCAAATTTTGTGGGCCATTTGAAATCCTAGAAAGGATTGGGCCAATTGCATATATGCTTGCATTACCTGCATCCATGACTGTACATAATCTGTTTCATGTTTCATAGCCTAAGAAATATATACATGATGCTAATCATGTTATCGATTGGAATGTGATTCAGGTGGAGCAAGAAGGTATCTTGCAAGTGCATCCTGCGCGCATATTGGATAGGAAAACCAAACAGCTCTGGAATCGAGCTATAGGGCTTGTACAGGTCCAGTGGACCTGGTACGGTCCTAAGGACATGGCATGGGAGCATGAGGATGCTATGCGGGCAGGATACTCGCATCTTTTTAAAGATTTCAGAAATCTTGTTGATGTTGTATGAAAGTTGCACTGAGGACAGTGCAAAAATAAGGGGAGGGGATTGTAATATCCCTAAGGACGAGCCCTATTGTAATCATGTTTATGAATTGTAAATCGTGTTATATAGGCTGGTGAGCCAAGTTAATATAATTTTGTAAGGCTTATGAGTTTATTAGGCCTGAAAGCCTAAGTGTTAAGGCTAGGAGCCTGTTTTTGTATATGTAATTATGAAAAATGTTAATAAAAATATGAACATCGCGACGTGCAGACCAACCACAATGAATGAGTGATGGGGGAATAAGATTTCACAAAGTGGGTAAGAGAATGGGGGCTGGAAGGTGGAAAGAAAGGATAAGTGTTGAGCCTAGGGGCTTAAGTCCTTGGGAAAAATGTTTTTATATTATTCCAAAAGACATGTGAAATATATGTTTTGTCCTAAGTTCCCGGAGAGGAACGAATGTTGATGGAGTGCATGCAACTTCATCAGTGACATGTGTCAACCTAGGCACATGTAGTTAAAAGCTGCAGAAGTCAGCCGTGGGGGGTGGGGGTTCGGTCATCATTCTGTCATCCTCTTCCTGAGTTTGTGGGGGATGTGGGGCATCTAAACCATTTCGCCTATGCATCTGCCTCTACATACCCGCACACAATGAAGGAAACCCTTATAGGAAGATTATTCGCTATCCATTTTCCATTCTCTATGAATTCTGTTGAGCTATGGGATCGACCTTTGCATAACCTCACGCATCTTTGAAAACAGAAAACCGTGAAACCAGCCTGTGTTGTTTTATTATGAAGAAGAACATTCTAGATATGGCCTGAACCATGTTGTGTCTTAGTGTGGTCTGTTGTCGTTTTTGGATGTCCATACCCAAATTCCTATTGCTGTTGTCACCCGTGAGTTAACCGAATTTCTATTTTTGTTGCTGTTATCCTCACCTTGTAGGAATTGAAGTTGAAGCTGGTCGAAGAGTTGGGTGATTAGGCTCGTGGTTGAAGAGGCAGGCTATCAGGCCTATGAGTAGCTCTTTCCCAGGTGAAGGTTCTGTTGGGAAGTGGTTTTCTCCCAGAGAGAGTTCAACACCAGCTACGGAGATCTAAGGCTTCCTGATTTTGCATGTTGCCGAAGCCTAGAGAGGGAGGTGCGGCACTAATGGATTGTGCTTGTGAAGGTGTATACTCCCGGGCCGAACAGACATGTGGGGAATGAGAGTCTGTGAGTAGTGGGCGTAAGAAGGCATCCTGGGAAGAATCCTTCTAGTTATTTTGTGTTGTTTTTCCTATAACCTCAGCCTAGTTTATGATTCCCTTACCTTGGGTGGAGCTTGGTCCCAGCTCGGGGGTGACCCACTATTGAGCGTGATGAGCAACGTGGTCTAAGGATGGGACATTTGTGGAAGGTCTACACATGGTTGGTGGAATTATGTCATTAATAAAAGATAAGTGTTAATTTTGTACTTAATTTATACGTATATGCCTGTTTGTGATTCTTGCAATATTATCATGTATTCCGCTGTAATCATGAATTACTGTTAATCCCATTAAACCTTCAGGTTAGTCGTAATTATGTGATTACTTTATTTGGTTTAGTTAAATGTGTGTAATATGACTTAATTCATGTTATATATATAAGTATGAGAATGTTGTTTTCCGCATAGTAGCATTTGCCTGGTCGTGGGGTTGACGGTCGAGGATGTTACACTAATCTATCGAGAAAAACTAAACAACAATACTATTCATACCTTATTCTTCTCTTTATGGATTGTAGCTGACTCCAGTCGAACCATGAAACATTTGGGAGACCATCGAGCCTTAATACGGACTCCAACTACAGATTCCAACTGAACCTGCTCATAGAGCCATACTTAGTGCTTCATGTATTCAAAAGATGTTTGGGCATTCAACACATACTAGTACTCCTTTCCTTTCCTTTCCCTTCCTCAGCCTCTCCAAAATCATGCAAAACAAAAATTCATGGTTGCGATTGTTCCGCGGCTATCGAAGTTTTCCTAAATTGTGGGTAGATTGGGAGATGACCAAACCTTAAGAGCTTGGTGAAACCATGAGAGGAATTATCCTAAGTTGTTAAGAAACACATGACATAATTATACATTACAGTGTACTAACATTATCTTCCACTTGGTGGAGACATCCAAAAACATATTATGCTAAGAGATTTCAATATTGTAAAACAATGGCCAACCCCAGCAATAAAATGAAAT